>CAUYSK010024431.1:0-17543 GCA_963575035.1 Avahi laniger
CACTGCACTCCAGTCTGGGCAACAGAGTGAGCCCGTCTCAAAAAAAAAAAAAATATTTTGGTTTAAAATCACACACTGAACTTCATCATAGCACCTTTCATAAGAAGGAGAAATTACTGTTTAGATATTTAATAGGTAAATTGTTATAAACCAAAAAAAATTCCTTCATTGAACTAATTCGCAGCCATTAAAATTGTTTTCAAATGAGTATTTAATGATATGGTGAAATGCTTATTACATAGTGTTAAATTTAAAAGTACAGGATCCCCAAGTTTTAAATATAAATGTATACATACACACATAGACACAAATACACACATGCACATTTGTATGCATACAATGTATCATGTATAATATTATATGAATGTATACATGTGTACATATGATATAATGTATTTGTATGTATACATATGATATACCGTATTTATATGTACACACATATACGTGTGTGTGTGTGTATGTATCATGAAAGTACAAACCTGAAAGTTTATATACCAATGGGTTTTTTTTAAATAGTTAAAAGTGGATTTCTCTAGATGGAGAGATGGGAAATGATTTTTCCTTTTTTTCTCATCTAATCTATACTTTCTTATGTTTCTACGGTGAAAATGTAAAACTGGTGACTCTGGAGAGCAATTTGGCAGCATCTAATAAAGTTGTAGATTGTATACTTAAAATCCTGAAACATTTCCATTCCTGGGTGAATGTCTTTACATGTGCACAATGAGACATGTACAAGAAGGTTCATGCCAACAGTTTACCATAGAGAAAAAGTGGAAACAACCTACATCCATCAACGGAAGTCTAGATACTTAGTCAATGAGTATCTAGGCAGCAGTTAAAAGGAAGGAAGCAGAGCCCCTGTCATCAACGTGTATATATCACAAAAATATAATGTGGAGTAATGTAGCTGCCAACTGCAGAAATTAAGCGCTGTATGATACTGTTCACACAAAGATTAAAAACACGCAAAATAACACTATATGATGTATTGTTTACATGCATATACCTGTATAGATGTAGCAAAAAAAATTAATTCACGGGAATGATAAACACCCAGTGCAGGGTCATGGTTATCTCTGGAGTTTGAGGAAGGAGAACGGGATTAGGAAGGGGACACACGGGCGGTGGGTGCTTCAGTTACATCTGTGATGCTCTCTCTTTTGGGCTGGGTTGTGGAGCACAGACGTTTATTATAAAATTCTCTTTAGACCTTTACTTCTTGTGTGCCCGAAATGTTTTACGATTTAAAAGCAGCGCTAGTATAATGAAATACAAATTTAAAATTTAAGTGTGTCTCTACAAATGTAATTAACTGAAGGTGCAATCATGAGCTTTTGGAATAATTTGAAAAAATATTTTTATTTTTAGCAAAACAGGATTTTTAAACCAGAACATTTAATTTTTGCAAAAAAGAAATGACTTTTAATGAGAATATTTTATTATAATTATTGCCCAGTTTTGTTTAAAACCTAAATTATCTCCACTAGAGGGGAAATTAAGACAGATGCTCCCCTCCCTAAAAAATACATATTTAAAAGAGGGGGATAGAGAAAGACACAGAATCTGTAAAAAGTGGTGAACACTTTATTCTTCCAACATACTCTAAATTTAGGGGGAAATCTATGGCCCCGAGCAGCCTCTGGGTGACTAAACCCGGCTTCTTGGCTCGGCCTGGCTGATCTGCACAGTCCTCGCTGAGGCAGAATTACACACTCGCACATGGTTAAACCGCTTCGTCAGGGAAGTAGGTTTAAACTCGCTTTAAAAGGAGGTAAAGAAAACATTCGGTGCATTCCACATTTTCCCTTAAGTATATTACACATGCATTTTTTTAATGTCATGCTGCGTTTTGCATTCCTGGGAGCTCCAAAACACTGTTTAAATTATGTACACAAATCATTTCATCTCTGAGAAAATATATTTGTCTCTTCTGGAAGAAACACAGGGTGACTGGTCCCCAATGGGCGGCACCCGGGGTGAGGACCTGGGTTCAGCGGGGGTCAAAGGCAGGTGTTTCAAGGGACCCACACTCCGCAAGGCTGGGGGTTCTCAAACTGTGTAACCCACCCACCACAATCCTGGGGTTAAAAGCTCTAGTTTAAAAACTGGGAAAATCTATCGCCCTGACAGCACGATCTCAGCCGCTCCCGCGTGTGGGAAACGTAGGATGGCAGGGCGGAGAAGAGCATCAGAAAGGAGGACGGAAGAGAGAAGCGAAAAGACTGCAGCTGGAGGAGGTCACGAGCCCTGAAATGAACAAGGGAAAAGGACTCCCCGTCCACAGAAGACCCCACCGCGGGCTTCCGGCCACTCACGGACTCCCTTCGTGCCTCTGAGCCGCGACTGGACGGGCGACAACTCTCTTCACGCACGCACCCTCGTGGGGAGACACGCCCGCGGCCGCCTTCTAGACGCTTCCCGCGGCGGGGCGGGGCGGCCGGCCGAGCTCCCCGCGCCCCACCCCGGCGGCCGCGGGCGCTGCAGGGGCCTGGCTGGCGCGCGGCGTCGCCTGCGTCCGTGCGGGGACGGCCAAGGGGCAGAGGTGATTTCCAATCCCAAAACCTGCCCCGGCAGGAAGAGCTAACAGGGCCCCCTCCTTTCCCTGGAAAGTGCTTAGTAGCCGAGTTCAGCGGGAAGAAACCGTCATAACTTTGCTCTAAGCCCTCCCTGGGGAGCAGAGAGAGGTCCGCCTCTGGGAAAGCCTGGAAGCTTCCACCTCCCCTTCGCCTTGGCCAAGAATCGCTGCTTCTTTGTGGGCCTGGCTTGCCCTGGAACTGAAAGGGCTACGTCTAACGTTAAATACCACGAAATTGCTTTCCAGTCGATAATAGTAAAATCTTAGTTTCAGAACTAAATGCAACACCTACTAGGACAAAGCCCCATGTGGGCACTTCCACAGAAGTCCCTGGATCCTCACAGAGCTGAATGGGGTTGCTGTTAATGTCTCCCCGGCAGGGTGGGAAAAGCCGGGCAGGCTGTGCTGTTTGGATAAAGCCGTGCAGGACAGCTCGTGGCAGCGCGAGCTATTTAAACACCAAGTCTCAGCACTGTGTGAATTAAAGCCGACTTCACCGTTGACCTGGTATTCTTCTCTCCAACTATTTCTCATGAGCCATTTTCATTTCCTCCTTTTCCTCCTTTCTCTCCCTCCTCTTTCTGCCCCCTTCTTGACAAGGGTCACTCTTTTCCTGGACTCTGGAGGGCTGGAGAGGAGGGAGGGTTAAAGGCCTGCAAGCAGGGGAAATCCTATCCATTAGAAAAGGACGCGGGCAGAGCAGGGGACTTCCGTGCTGCTCCTGCCAAGTTAATGTGGTACGAGAACCAGCTGGGTCAGGTCTGGACACGCTTTTCTGTTCTGAAGCTCACAGGTTTTTTGTTTTGTTTTTTTTTTTGTCACTTTAACGTCAGTGATCTTTGGTGCCCCTCAAGGCAAAGTAGCACACCTGAATTGTAAGGCTTCAGACGAGTCGAGATCAAAGTTTTATTTTCTACTTTTAAAGCCCTCAATAAATTAGGGCAAAGGTAGTTGGAATCCAGCCTGTCGCCCTGGCGTTCCTCTGGGCTTATTAAGGTTGGCTAAGCAATCTGCTCTTGAGAAACCAGGTGTAAAGAGACCTGGGTGGAGGGATCCGGGGGTTGTTTGTGGAACTTTCTCCTCCTCTGTGGCATATGCCAGAGTCTCTCAGGAGCAGTGCCGCCAGCCTGCCACCAGAGCTAGGTGGTGTCGACCTGCCTTTGTTATGCAAGTCGCTGAACACAAAGCGTCCCAGCCACGTGTTCCTGGCTAGCACATGAATTAGGAGATGAGTCAATACTGATTCTGGAATTCTGGACGACAGGCTTGGACCACGATGGCACCTGCCGTTCTCCAGCACCTTCCCCCCACCCCCATCATCTTTAGAAGCCTAGCTAGCTCATATTCAAAGAGAAACTAATGCTTCAGGGCTCTGTCGTCAAATTGAATAGCGTCCTTAGGGTTAAAGTGATGTGATACTGTGTCGTCAAAACGAACATTCTGAACAAGTCTAAGCTGATCCTAAAGAAAGCAATTAATTCTTACTGTTCTCTGTTTCCCTTATCTTTGTGTGGAATGACATTTGTGCTGGCTTTCTAAGGTTCTCCAGCAAAATAGTTGTTTCTTTCTAAGATTCTTTTAAAATTATAGTAACAGGGAGAGAGCCAGGAATTCCTGTTTGTTTTTTTTTCTCTGAACACTGTCTGCCTGCATATTCCCTGCTGCTGTAGCAACTGAAATGCTTTTGAATCCTGGCCGCAGAGATGAAATTTGGTGAAGTTTTCCAGGTGATGATGACTGTTTCCCCAGGGAGAACTCCAAGGCACCCTGAGACATCGTATGTGAGTTGGACACACAAGCTGGAACGTAGAGCCACAGAAGGAAGGTTTCTGAAGATGGCTTTCTTCCAAACCCCTGGGATGCCCCCACAATTACACCAAAATCCTGTTCTGGAAGACCTACCCACTCCAATCAGATTCCCAAGGTCAAAAGACAAACAATTTAAACCCACAAGAAAAACAACAACAGAAGTAGGTGGGAGTATACACTGTGGAAAGATCAGCCCCCTTAGGAATGAGCTTGCTGATTTTTGAATAGACTGGAACTTAGAAAAAACAGAGACTTTTCTTTTGGGAGACAACAAAAAGGGAAAGTGAACCACTTTCCAAAGGTAAAGGAAATCTTTCTCAATTTGCTTCATAAAGTGATCTAAACCTACTGGAAGCAAGGTCCAGGAGACACACAAGCTCAAATTGAGGAGGCTCAAAACATGCCGCCAGCTCCATGAGGTTTGAAAGAAGCTGAAAAATAACTCCATTGCTCCTGACTCTGCAGTGAGCTTCCTGGTGACACCAGCTGCTAAGCTCCTGCTGTTATTTACTAGCAGGTGTGGTGCTCTGAGGGAAGGCTCCCTTTCCACTTTGCTCCCAGAATGGTCATCGTTATAGTAGTTTACCTCAGTGGCCCCCAAAGCATTTCGCTGAGGAATCAAACCCATCTATAATTATGGGAACTGAGATGAAAAAATACTTTTCTGGAATAGTTTGTCCTTTATTTCCTCTAAGTTTCTCAGTAACATAGTGAACCTATCTGGGTGGTAAATAGATTCAAAGTCATAGGGGAAATGACCCAAAGATTATATTTTGTTTTTACTCTTGTCATGCTGAGTCAATTGAGGAAATCAATGATATTCGAAGCAGGAAGCCTTTACTTGCACCCTTACAAATCAAACTTAAAAACAACTTTAAAAAAATTAAAAAACAAGTCTTAATTACTTAATAGTGCCAAAAAAAGAATTTGTTATAATCAGCAAACCAAGGGACCATTCATAGAATAAGACTTATTGAATTAATGAATTGGGCTGTTGGGGAAGTAGGGAGAATTGATTGAAGTTACTAATTCTTCCTTTTATCAAAATTCCTTTTGGCAAAGATTAAATTATGCCAAATAGCTATCAGTTTTATGATGACAAGACTATCAAACTTGGCTGGGTTCGGTGGCTCACACCTGAAATCCTAGCACTCTGGGAGGCCGAGGTGGGTGGATCGTTTGAGCTTAGGAGTTCAAGAACTGCCTGAGCAAGAGCGAGTCCCCCTGTCTCTACTAAAAATACAAAGAAATTAGTTGGACAACTAAAAATATATTAAAAAAATTAGCTGGGCATGGTGGCACATTCCTGTAGTCCCAACTACTCGAAAGGCTGAGGCAGGAGGATCGCTTGAGCCCAGGAGTTTGAGGTTGCTGTGAGTTAGGCTGACACCACGGCACTCTGGCCCCGGCAACAGAGTGAGACTCTGTCTCAAAAAAAAAAACCAAACTATCAAACTTGTTTCATTAAACACTTCCCTTCTCTTACAACTGCCTAAACAGGATTTTCCTATTCAGCACCCTATCAATCCGGAGTTATGATCATGCCATAACTTAGGTGCTCCCATGTATCAAATATTAATATTTGTATAGTTGTTAAAGTATTTGATGATTTGTACAGGGACTCTGTAAAACTAAATACGGCATGTCATTTATAGTATTAGAAAAGAGTATAAATAAAAAATTATTTTCTACCCTTTGGTTTTTGCTGGAACTACTTGTAAGATGACATATTTTAAGTGGTAGGTATAATAAGGAAATACTTTTTTAAAGTACAGCATTTAAGCAAAAGCCTTTATATTATATAGTGTAGTGATTTTCAGACTGCATTTATCCAAGGACTCTCTTCCAAACAAAATATTAAATAGTAGCCAAATAAATAAAACGGATAAAAACAGAATTGTTGAGGCAGTGGGGCTAGGGGCTTTGGGGGGACCCTTAGTCATCCCAACCCTCTCAAGGGCCGCAAAAGTACCTTCAAGGAATACCCAAGCTCTAGGAACTTGAAAGCCTGTATAGTATTGTAAGCCTTATTAAAAAGAAAATAAATAAATGGTGTTTGCTATGACATACCTTTTCCTCACAACTGTATGTATATGTATATGTATATGTGTATGTTTGTGAAATATCATTTAATTAATATCTAGTTATTATGTATATCATTGTTTTCAAGCTATAACTTTTGTGGCATTTTATGATAGTACAATACACAGATAGTGGATTCTGTATCTATAAGTTTCAAATTCAAATTTTTTTCTATCTTAACAGTACAAAAAAGACCAAAGGGCAGAAGGCCAAAATACATAATGACCTGGCTGACATTATTTAGATAAATATTTCTATTTTGTAGAATAACAGTAGCATCTCAATAAATGTCAAATTATGATTGGGACTCTAGAAACTATTTCATCCATACCCTGGTTTTTTTGCATCTGAGAACACTGAGGTCTTGAAGGTTGAGGGACATCACAAGGTCACCGTGATGCATTCCAGACCAGAACACAATTATCTTGCTCCCAAAGCCCATGTTCATCACCCTACTCTAGGTATTGCATTATATAAATTAATATGAATTTTTTATAACTTAAAAATATCAAAATCAGCTATTGACTGAAATCAGTTGAATATTTCTACATTTGTGTAGACTAATCCGGTCTGGTTTGCATTTCAATCATAGTCGAGGAGGACAGATTGTGTCAGATCGAAGATGATATAAGCATCCTTACGAAGCACGTGTGTCACCTGCCAAAAGACTTCAGGATTAAGTGTGTAGGAGGTCACACCGGGAGTCGAGAGTAAGAAAGCACACAAAGCACTCATGCCTTCTTTGTAAAGCAGAGGTTACTCTGCACACACACAGACAAAATAGCGCATATGAGACCGAGACAGGAAGGTTGCAACTCTCGGTTTAGACAAGTTTGATATTTTCTGCCTTTGGAGAGCAACTTTCCCATGTAACTCCTGGAGCAGAAACTGGGGAAGAGATAATCCCAGAAACTGACTATTTCCTAAATGCAGAGAATTAAATCATAGGCTTGAATACAAATGACTGTGATTTTGGCCTGTCGTGTATATGTATAATCAAAATAAGGGAAGTTCACGTGATTTTTACTAGTGTAAGAGTATTTATGTATATGCCACGTACATTTTCAAATGACATAATTGGACACTTTATGTCACATTTCTTTAAACATGTCATTCTCTGATTCAAGCTAAATTGAAATTGTTTTAAGTTCTTTTTGAGCTTTCAAGAGAAATACTGGAGAAGAATCTGCTATGAACCAAATTAATACACTAATTTCCATTTTGGTTTTTGGCAGCTTTGTTTCTGCTGGGGAATATTAGCTCTTGCAATGGTAGTTATTGTGCACCTAATTGTGTATACAATTATATTACACGCATTGCGATGTTTGTAAATGCAAATGCTTTTGAGTGAGAAACCACTATAGGCTTAAATGAGGCAGATGGACAAGTGGGCAGGCCAGCAGGTGTGGCCACCCAGTCGCATGCATTGACAGTGTCCTGTGATGAGTCTCCAGCGCGGGGTTAGGAGTCCTGTCATGTAGTTTGGCAAACGGAGGATACTTATCTTTATCAAAGCGTCTAGGGTACTTAGGGCACTGGTAATATTTCATATCCAGTTTATTCAGATTACATTATCCAGGATGGCCTTGATTTTAAAAATTGTATTATCTATACAGTGTTCAAAATTTCCTCAGAACACAGCTACAAGGAAAAAGAAAGTGCATAATGTGTATTACGCAATACTTGCTCAACCTGCCTCACAGGATTGGTGTCAGGATCAAATACATTTGAAAATTGTAAAAGACATTGCAAACTGTGAAAGACCATTCACATATATTGGTAGAGATACATCTCTGAATTATATTTCCCGTTGAAATAAACATGACAAGTTCAGATGCCCACTTCAACCCACTCCTATGGAAACGTATGCTGCCGTTTTCTTTAGTAGTTTTATTGAAGTATAATTTACATGCCACAAAATCCACTCATTGTAATTATAGAACTCAATGATTTTTAGTAAATGTATATAGGCATGCAGCTGTCACTAGAGTCCATTTTAGATTTTATTTGAGAGCATCTCCATGACCCTGAAAATGCCCATTCGTAGTTAATCCCTGCTCTCACCTCCAGCTCCAACAAGTCACCGATGTGTTTTCTGTCTCTATAAATGTGCCTTTTCTGGACATTGCATATAAATGGAGTCATACAAATGCAGTCTTTTGAATCTGCCTTCTTTTACTTAATGTATGTTTTTTGAGATTCATCTATACTGAAACATATATCAGTCTGGTTCCTTTTTATTGCTGAATAGTATTCCATTGTGTGGGTATATCACATTTTGTTTAGCCATTTACCAGCTAATGGACATTTGGGTTAGTTCGAGGTTTTGGCTCTTACGAATATTGCTGCTATTAACATTCACATATGATCATATGTTTTCATTTCTCTTGGGTAGATTCCTAGAAATGAATTGCTGGATTTTATGGTAAGTTTATGGTTAACTTCTTAAGAAACTGCCAATCTGTTTTCCAAAGTGGCTATATCATTTTACATTCCCACCAGCAATATATGCAGGTCCAGTCTCTCCACGTCCTTGCCAACACATGATATTGTCTGTCTTTTTGATTCTAGCCATCCCAGTGAATGTGTAGTAGTATCTTGTTGCAGTTTTGATTTGCATTTCCCTAAGGACTAATGATATTGAACATCTTCTTATGTGACTATTAGCCATAGTTTATCTGCTTTGCTGAAATGTTTAAGTCTTTTGACCATTATTAAAACTGTGTTGACTGCCTTATTATTGAGTTGGACATTACTGATTTTTCACTGTTAATTGCCATTTCTCGTTACACTGACTTATAGCTTCTTTTATTCTGTTGTCTTCCACTGTTATTAAACTTCTGTACTATTATTTTACTTTTAGTGTACGTATTTTTTTTCCCCTGAACTTGATTTTTAAACTCTCTCAAGAACAGCACTTTAACCTTATTTATTCTTTTATAAAGCAAGCCTAGCAAAATACTCTGAAAATAAGACATCTTCAATAAATATTTGTGACATATACAATAAAAAAAAAACTCGTCGTCTTTATGTAAATATTGTCAGCACAGCTGGTATCATAATTTAGTAAGTTGCATTGAATTGTGTTTCTTTATTGCTTATTTTGTACAATGGAGGCTTTAGTTTTAAAACCATTTTTGAAAAGAAGGAGTGTGTTAAAATATAAACTTGGTCAAATTTAATTTTCAGAGAAAAAAAGAATTTAAGGAAACATGAAAATGTACAGTAATTAATATGCTTAAATAAAATAAATTCAAATATTTAGACACTTTTTCCCGCAAATGTTCCTGCATGCCTTAACAAAAATAGGAAAAACATAATTAGTCACAAATGGACAACTCTTTCAAGTGCACCAAGAATAAGTAGAAAGCAAACCAAACACCTCACTTATCACCAGTACTTTAGATCCAAAATAAAAGATTTCAAAATATGCATATAAACTTATTTATGTCTAAGCCTGAATACAAAACAAAAACAACTTCCCCTATTACTAGTAAATAACAGGAAAAAAAAACTTTTGAGCCTTACCTGGAAGGATGCCAAAGATATACACTTGAGAATATTTTAAGGTAATTAGCATTTTTGTCTCTGTGTCAGTTAAAATAGGCTTTTGCCTGCTACTAATTTTCTTTGGGTTACTGAGACCATTGTATGAATGAAGGGCTGTTAAAGGCCATTTATATTGTGCAAACAGAGGCACAAATTAGAGAGGGCATGTTAATAAGGAAAGGGGGCTTATGAGTGCTCAATTATGAGCCCAGACCTGTTTCTATTTTAGAGGGATAGAAAACACATCAATCTTGCTTTTAGAATATTTTCAATTAAAATGAACAGCACATGGCACAGTAAGAGCCAGCAAAGACTGCGGCCGTGTAGATTTCGAATAATTCTTACATACCATCTTAGTATCAAAACTGATATACGTGTAATGGACTGAAATATAATTTGAGATCCCAGAAGACCAAGGTCCCTGAGCTGCATAAGAAATTCTAAAGGAAAAGAAATATAAAACCGGACCATCTGTTTCACTTTTCAACATGCAACCTTTAGAGTAGAAAATTTGGAAAAGGATGCTATTTAAAACCTGAACAGGGATGAAATACAGTACATATACTCACAACATATCATTAACTTCCTCTCTCCTAAGCGTAATCAATAGCGTCTGCAAGCCTATTTCCGCTTGTTAAAAACAAAGCACAACGTTAGCAGCTCAGAGCAGCGCTCCCTTCTCCCCAGCCGGAGACAATAGTGAGTAGATTACTCTCTGGCCCTAGGCAGCGCCTCCTGTGCCCAATTGGAGGAACCAAAGGGAGGCATCCACTCTGCACAGGCAAGTGTTTTGGGAATGTTATCACAGTTTGCATATGCAACTGCATGCATTAGCCTAGTTTTGCCCCTGTTTTAGTCACTACTTCCAATTGCCTAATATCATGCTTTTGATATGTGTTTGTGAAAACACTGCAAGATATTGTCCCCAGAGCTACTTTTTTCCCTCTGTGAAATACCTATTTTAGAATTATAGCTAACCAGGTAGCCAGTGTTCATATAATGTTCACAGAGTGGAAATACACGAAATAAAACAGTGAAGGGTGGCAAGAGTGAAGGAAGGCCTTTAGTCTCAAAGTAGAAAAACCACTACCCCTCAATGCTATTCAATAAGCCCGTGCTCTGCAAACCATGATTGTATTGGATTTTTGGCCTTTCTTTTTCAGGTGGCGCTAGTCCTCTCTCTCTTGAAACCTTTGTAACTATTAAGGTTGAAGTGCCATTTAAAGAAAAAGGAAGGCAAAGAAATGAGCTATGGGAAGCCACGGTGAGTCATTTGTCAATGTATCCTTTCTTGAGCTCATTGGGGAAGCAGGCTTCAGGGTGATGGGATCATAGGCTTTATTTTGAATTTATCTGTTACAACCTTAAAGCTTTCTTCAAGGGAGATACATAGGGCTCCTGTCTGATATATAACGTCCGTTGCTATGGAAAGGTTTATACTTAACCATATTACAGTGTTCTGTTAGGGGTGGGGGAAACCGTGAGGTCAGTTCATCTTTTTCTAAAATCCATGTTTTATGGGATAAAACAAAACAACATGTACCGCACAAATTAGAGAAAATTTTTAAAGGCCTTTTTTCACAACGTATGTATCGAGAAGCTATTCCGCAGTCAAAAATCCACAGTAGCTTCTTACTACAAAAGTTAATGATAATAGTACCCAGTTACACGGGAGGCTGAGGCAGGAGGATCACTTGAGGCCAGGAGTTCAAGGTTGTAGTGCGCCATAATCGCACCTGAGAATAGCAGCTGCACCCCAGCCTGGGCAACGTAGCAGAGCCCTGTCTCTAAAAAAAGTTTTTTTATTTTTAAAAAATGATAATGTTAGAGATGTCAATTATTTACAGTATATTATCTGAGGCTCTTCTGATATTTCCATCTTTAAATTCATTTCCGTGTTGCATTTCTAATTTCCACCCAAATGTCTGTTGTTGGTAGCACAAGACAGCCATCTTTTTAGCATGTTCTCTAGTACCCTTTTCTTGGGGAACAATTTTAACACACTATAATTGTACCACGAACGTTTATTGTTCATGAGTCTAGCATTATTTGAAATGGAAAGGTGAAGACTACCCTAATGTTACAATCTTGGCTTTTCTAGAAAAATACAATTGTTCAAACACGATCTAAAAATTTTCAATGTTCACATTTTTCTATTAAACACCGAAAAGTATTGTTGGTCTTGTTTTTCCACAGTAATATATGGTGCCAACCCCTGCTCCTGTATAGAAGGAGGCAGGGAAACACAGTGGCTGAGGACACAGTCTAGAGTCACCCAGCTCTGTCAAGTGTAAGCTGTGTCCCTGTGGGCAGGCTTCTTAACCTTTCTTTGCCCGTTCCCACATTTATAACATTGGGAGAATGATAGCATCTATTTCATAGAGTTTTGGGTGGAAATTAAATGCGATAATTCTGGTAAAGCACTTAAAATAGCAAAGGGCACATAGTCGGTATGTAGTAAGGGTTGCTTTATTACATCATTGAATGTCTTCATCATCCTGAAAATTTTACTCTTGCCTTTTTTCATGAATAAGCAGCTACTTACCTTAACTCAGAAGAATTTAAAGTGGTACACTTGGGGCAGTGTGGAAGGATGTTTGAAAAATTTGTCAAAATGGGAGACTTTCCGGTACCCCGCAAACAATACTAAAAATCTAATTGATGGCATCCCCAACACCTCTGAGGACAACTTTGCCTTCAATCTGTGATAACTGTGATTCCCTTTTGCCCACTGTCCCATCAAAAGTTCCCATTTTGGGTCTAGATAATAGAAATGTAAAAATAGTTTGTCTAGATATATGTGTTTTAAATATGTTTGTAAGATTTCATTATAGCAAATATGAGGTCATTAAGTATGAAATGTCCGATTTCCTTAAGTACTAACATTTGACAGTTATTGCTGACATTTCACTTTGACACCTATTGGGTATTTTACCTATTATGAAGGTACATTCTCAGTCTTTCAAGTGCAGGTTTTGGCTTGTGATTAACTTGCACATTTTTTTTAGAGCAATTTTTGTGAAACCACGGATAAGTCAAAAATGCGTGTTATTTTTGAATATGAGTTCCGTTGTGGAACCAATGCAGCACAGACAGCTCAAAATATCAATGAAGTGTTTGCGGAGGATGTGGCTAATGAACACACAGTATGTCAATGGTTTGAGAAGCTCCATTCTGGTGATTTTAATTTTGAAAGTGAGCCACATGGGTGACCTGAGACCAAGGCGGATAATGATGAGCTGAAAGCTGCAGTGGAAGAGAATCCATCTCAACCTGTGTGTGAGTTAGCAGCAAAGTTTGACGTTACTATTCCAACAATATTAGACCATTTGAAACAAATTGGCAAGGTAAAGAAACTGGATAAATGGGTACCCCATGAATTAAAGGAGTGTCAGAAGAGAAACCATCTCCAAGCTTGCCTTTCTTTGCCATCATGACATAAAGGCAAACCATTTCTGTACCATATTGTTATGTGTGATGAAAAATAGATTCTTTTTGATAATTACAAGCATTCAGCACAATGGTTGGATAAAGATGAAGTGCCAAAACATAGTCCAAAACCAAATATTCATCAAAAAAGTTAATGGTGTCTATTTGATGGTCCATTGTTAGTATTATCCACTATGGCTTCATGAAACCTGGTCAATCAATTACAGTCGATGTCTACTGCAACCGGTTGGATGAAATGATGAAGATGCTTGTGATTAAGCAGCTGAGATTGGTTCATAGAGACAGGGTAATCCTCTTGCAAGACCACATGTCACAAAAAACAATGCTCCTCAAACTACAAAGCCTGGACGTGGAAACTCTCTGTCATCCACCATATTCACCAGACCTTGCACCGACTGACTACCACTTCTTCCTGGCTTTGGACAACTTCTTGCAAGGAAAACTATTCAACTCTCCACAAGCTGTGGAAAATGCCTTTTGTGATTTCATCACCACTCGCTCTCCAGGCTTCTTCGCTGCTGGCATAAACAAGCTACCCTTAACGTGGCAAAACTGTGTTGATGGTTTAGGTGCATACTTTGATTAATTATACTGCTTCTTATTTGAGATATAATAAACTAAACTTTTGATTTGAAATTGGACATGTCATATTTAATGAGCTAAATACTTTAGTGTAATGAGTTCTCCCTATTCATAGTCCTTATATGTTATCAAATGTAGAATGAGGTTTGAAACAATTTTGCTGATTACCCCAAGGCCTTACCAGTATCCCATGTTTAGTAAATGTGGATGTGTTGAAAAGGGCAAAGAGCTCACTGTGCACTTATCCAGACTGATGCCTGAAGTTTCAGCCCAGATCCGGAATTCACTGTCAGCCGTTGGCATTTGCCCACAGTCAGTGGAAGCAATATTAGCAGGGCCCTTTTCTTTACTCAGAACATAATTTGGTATTGTCAACTCAATCTGGCTACAATCGAATGGAATTTTTTGTTCTTTAAATGCTTTTTAAAAACATTTTATTTATGTACTATCCCTAGTGAGGTCAAATTCCCCTGTAAATAATATCTAATTTATTCTCATAACATCTCTAAGAGATAGCATGCATTTGTCTTTATTAATAGCATCTGGTGCTAGGAGATTCACATTTACTTTGTTGGAAATCACCAGAAATAAATCTCTTGCAGACACTAATGGAAAATATAATAGGAGATAAATACAGGTACGTCTGCAAATGAAGATATTTCCCCACCTTTGAAATCTGTTGACTAAAAAGATAAAAAGTGGAACAACTTATGATGATTGAATAGTAATAAAAAGCAGCATTTAATCTAAATCTCTTCTTCCTGTGATTACAGCATGCTAAATATTACTCAAATAGGGAGTCTGCTGATGAGCTATGTAAATGTTTCCAATAAAATTAAATAGATTAGATTTGGAAAGAGAATGCTAATGTTCTGAAGGCTTTTAAGGATTCTTCTTTTAAAACTTTTCCAAAAAATATAATTTAAGACTATGTCATAGTCTTAACAGTCCTAGCAAAGTGAATGCCATCATTTCCATGTGGGTAGAACAGGCAGAGGCAACCATGATGTTCCAGAAGTTCTTGTCATCTGTGATCCTTTATTGTTAATTCTCTTCATGTATTTTGCCTGCTGCTTTGTTTTGGTTGTCAAAGTTTGTTACTGAGACAAGACTAAGATCATCCTACCCTGACAGTCGCAGATCGACTTGGCATGACGCACCGTGAGGTGAGTCTAATTGCTGTTAATATTGGAAGGATGAATAATCCTATTAAAAAGAAGAACAGTTATAAAAAAAATAAATAAATGGAGGCAAGTCTAGATTACATGAAAGAAGGACAACTTGATGAGGGGAAACCCATTAACCTGAAAGGAGACAGTTCTTTCTTCTCACTGAGCAAGGTTGCCTTCATGCTAAATCAAAATGGAAACAATTTTTCTGACTCATTTATAGACTTACATATTAGGTTTTCTCACATGTGGAAAAGAAATCCTACTGTGAGTCTTAACTGTTAATGGAATACCAAAATGGGGGAAGGTGGGCCGATGGGGAAGCCTTCAGCTTGTTCTTAGGTATTGTTAACAAGTCAAACAAGGTAACTGTGTATTGGGTCAAGAGCACAATGCTTGACGCCAGTGCTTCTTGAACCCAAAGGTGCCGATGCATCTCTGGGATCTTGATATTAAATAAATCGCAGTCTCTGACTCAGAAGCTCTGGGGTGGGGCCCCAGATGTTGCGCCGTAGAAGCTCCCAGGAGATTCCCACGCTGCTGCTTCAGGACCTCTCTGGGAGAAGCTGGGCTCCAGATGACTACTTTAAAAAGAACTCTGCACAAACACAGTGCAACTTGTTTTGTCAAAGTCTGAGGTCAGTGAAGACTCATGGCCATGCTGAGCAATGCCTGGATGGGGAGAGCTTCCCATCTTACAATCAGCCACATGCCACCTCTGGGCTCTGTGTGACACACCTCCTAAGACAGTGGCGACATCTGGGAGCTTCTCTCATCAAAGCCAAGTTCACCCATGCTAGGCGGGAAATGAATGGCACTGGTATAATAAAACCCAAACCGTTTGCTCTCTAAATGGAAGTGGAGCAAGTGAGCAAACGAGAAGCTGCAAGGACCCCTGTAAGGCCAACTGGAGTCACCGGTCAGGCTGAAGCCAAAATGGAGCAGTCGGAAAGGCAGAAAGTCTCCTGGTCCCCATTGGAGCTTTAGTAGGGGTCTCCTTCCTTAAGGGCACAGTTATTAGGTGGCTACAGGAAACACGGAGATGTTCTGCCTGTACAATAGACTTCACTACTTGAATTCATGGCGCCTCAGTAGGAGAGAGCATTTTCCTTCATCCTCACACAGACTAAGTGTTGGGAGAATACCGAAAGGATTGCACAGCATGACATCTCATCCACTCGGTCGTGCTCGGGACAGGCTCTTTATTGGTGGTCCCAGACTGGTAAGATCATCTGACACCCCCCAGCGTGAAGTCTGGTGTTGTGGGCTCTTGAATGCATTAATCTTAATCAAACCTCAGATAGCTGAATAAGAGGTAGAACATCGAATTACTTTGAATAATTAAGAGCGCATTTGAGTCAGGAGAGCTTTAAGTGGGGAAAATAGGTTTCAGCAACTTGACTGAATGTTAAATACTCTGAATTTTAGGCGATCACAGACTGTCATTTATTACTTAGCTGATAAATACATAGGAACAGCATAAACCGGAAACAGACTTACTGGAACAGATGAGAGGAAAGCAAATCACAGCTGAATGGATAGCGCGAGCACTAAAGGTCGATGATGGTATCAGTGACTCTGCGATTATAACACAAGTACAAAGATGAAGCTTTTTTCTAGCTTTTCAACTTATAATTTTATACATACATGTGTGTGTATATATATTACATCTGTTGCTTCTAAAATCATAAGTCTGTACATGTATCACTGATGTGCTTAAGTCTGGAAACAAGACCCCTGATGATCATTTCTTGACATTATCGAAGGCTATTTGTTTTAAAATTAATTTATTCTCCTACCCACAATATAACCTTTTTAAAAAGGCTGTGAAAAATGTATTAACAATTATGTTTAACTCATATAGTTTCTTTGAGCCTACTCAACAAAGACAAATTTACTTCTAACATGTTGGAAAAACATCTCCTCCTTCCAGTGCACACAATTGGGGAGCAAACACGACAGATGGAAGTGGTGGATAAGAGGAAACAACAAACTCCCCAGATGTCAGAAGCGAAGGAAGAAACCAAAGCTGAAGCAGAAAGCGCTGATCCTGCAGGGACCTATGGGGGTTTTAGCACTGGACAAAGGCCCCTGGGGAGGAGGATGGGCAGGGGAGGAGAGAGAGCCGGGTAAGATGATGGCCTTAGATTCATTGGACAGGGAAGCTGAAAGCCAGCTCCCCGAGGAAAGCCCAGAGCCTCAAGTAAGGGAGCTAGAGGAACCCCACTCTTTGGCCTGTGGGAGCAGTGAGGAATTATTAACAGCTGTTTCTTGAGTCCTGGAGTAGACACAGGTAGGGGAGAGGACAGCATCTGACACTAGAC
>CAUYSK010024432.1:0-12298 GCA_963575035.1 Avahi laniger
ACTTATATCAATAGTATAACATTGACTGTGTCCATAGTAAGCCAAAATAACGAGTGCGAATAAGTTTATTTTCCCTGGAAACTAGTGTGAGTGCCATGAAAAACACAGATTCTGTGATAAGTAAACCTTAAAAATACTTCAGTTTTTGAGAAGATATAATAGAATCAGCAGTCATGACAACAGTATGTAGTATGTCAAAAGAGATTCGATTCAAAAAAGAAACCCTGGTGGGAATGTAAATTAGTACAGCCACTATGGAAAACTGTATGGAGATTCCTCAAAAAAGTAAAAGTAGAATTACCGTATGATCTATTAATTGCAGTTCCAGTACTGGGTATATAGCCAAGAAAGGATGCCGGTGTATGGAAGAGATACCTGCACCCCTATGTTTATCGAAGCGCTATTCACAATAGCCAAGATACAGAATCAACGCAAGTGCCCATCAGTGGATGAATGGATAAAGAAAATGTGATATATATATATATATATATATACACACACACACATACAATGAAATATTATTTGACCATAAAAAAGAAAGAAATCCTGTCATTTACAGCAACATGGATGGAAATGGAGGACATTATGTTATGAGAAATAAGCCAAGCATAAAAAGACAAATCTTGCATGTTCTCACTCATACGTAGGAGCTAAAAAAGTGGATCACACAGTGATGGAGAGTAGAATAATAGTTGCCAGAGGCTGAGAAGGATATGGGGGAAAGGAAGGCTGAAGAGAAGTTAACTAATAGGTACAAATATACAGTTACATAGAAGAAATAAGACCCAATGTTCCATAGATCAATAGAGTGACTACAGTTAACAATAATCTATTGTACATTTCAAAACAGCTGGAAGAGAATAATTTGAATGTTCCTAGCATAAAGAAAAGATAAGTACTTAAGGCGATGGGTATCCTAATTACCCTGATTTAATCTTTACACATTATATGACTATCTCAAATTATCACATGTACTCCAAAAATATGTGCATTTACTATGCATGAATAAACTATAATAAACTCAGTTCAGTAAATGAAGAAAATGTTGGAGATGTCAGTCCTCTTTGCTTGCTTGAATGCTTTAATAAAATACAAAGCCCACATTAAAATGATTTGATAGATTTGAGAAGAAATTAGGATTTTAAATTTCTTATCCAAAATATACTTACTTAGCTGAAAAATTTGAAGGGTTGTATTTAAACGCTACTAAATTTCCTCCCTCCTCAAAATTCTATGACAGTCTGATTCATTTAATATCGTCACTGTCTTAATAAACTTAAAGAATGTTTTTAATTCCCAATTGTCGAAAATGTTGCTTTATATATTACGAGGTTATGTTTATTCTCTGGTGCTAGATTCTCCAATCATATCCTCAAAAAAGAGGTTATGGATATAAGTAATAATTATCACTCAGGTTGAGCATAGTTCAAATCATCTTCTTTCACTTGAACAAAATACAAATATTTAATGAGAGTATTAGTTTTACATGTAATTTACTGAAATCATTTCAGGAAATTTTTTTTTTTTTATCTGGAAGTGTTGGTTCCTAGGTCATTGAGGCTGCACTGTGATTTTGTGACATAAGAAAAAAAAATGTAAGTAAAGGTGCCTTGGGTTTGTTCCTTACTAATTCTATGTCTTTCTCCAGGAAAGCCTGGCAGAATGACACAGATTTCCTTAGGCTGAATTTATGCCGTTGACTCACCCTTGTTTTTCAAAAGCTCTCTCTCCCTTTAGTTTTTGGAGAAAGAAGTTATCTGTGTACTATCTTGTTATGAAAAAAGAATTTTATTTTTCTGAGCATTTAAAAATGGGATCACTCAAGATTCATGTCTCAATTCAGTGTTTGCATTTTGCACTGTGTATATTTTTCATCCAAATTTCAATTTATTATTACTGATTTTACTACCGATAGAAAAAAACAAACAAGAGTATCAGCTATGAGCGAAGAACTGTAATTTCGGGGAGCATATGATCAGAAAAAGTTTGTCTTTAAATGGCTGTTTCAGTTGATCAAGTTGAAAAATCAGTAATGGGGTAAGGAAGGATGTTACTTTATGATACTATTACAACAGAGATCTATTATTTTCAGGGGTTTACCAACTGAAAATTAGCAAGCGATGTATTCTTACTGTTATATTCAATTTTTCATGAAATTACTGGGTTTTAGACTGAATGTTAGTACTCGTTTACTCATAGAGCATGTAGACCAGAAAATATATTCAATTGTGTACCAAAACATCCATCATTTTGGAAGGCGTCTTGAAGGATTACGTACCCAGATCACTTGCAGTGAACTAGAGGTACATGAATTTTTGTTGCCGAGACTGCCACCAACTTAGTTGCCGTGAACCTGAGTCCTAGGCACTGGATAATACCCTGCAATATGTTTTTCAGAGGCCATTGAAAAGAATTATTAATACCACCCTCGCCATCTTGTGTTCTCTCATTTTATTTTTATGCCCATTTTCTTGTGTGGATATTTCATTTCTGACTTGAATTGACATGCTATATCGTAGCCTTCTATGGGGAAAAGAGCATATTTTATGAATGTTTTGGATGAGGATTGAAAATGCAGAAATAATGATGAGTGTCCATGACAAAATTCTAAAGTAGCTCAAGTTCATTTTTAGAATCCACCCCTCTCTCCCTTCTCTTTTTAGCACAGTTTTCCTAGTTTTTGATTTCTCCTGCCCCACATTAGATCACGTCATACTCTTCTCCCCATACCTGACTGGCATCAAATACACACGCACCTCTGAAATTCCCTATTCTCACATATTTCCCTTCACTCATATCTTAACTTTCCTGTTCTGTATACCACTGCTTTTAACCAGCTGCCATTTAGAAACCGTTCTGATGCAATTGCCCTACTATAAAAATATTAATGGCTAATAATGCCTTAGTTTTCCAATGGGCATTTGCGTTTTACAAATTTCTTTTGGAAAAAGTACATTTGAATCTTAAGACATAAAACAAATGCTGAAATCTCTTGCAGAACTAAGGGCTACTGTATCTGGGCCACCAAACATGTTTTCACATCTCAAGTCATGTAACTCTCAGGCCTGACTAAATGTGCCTGAGCAGTGCCCGAATTATTTTTTTCTAATCACTTTCTTATTATTTGAACCTATCGCTGGTTTATAGCTTTACCTGACTTTGGGACAACTGATACGTGACATATACATGTATATAGAACCCTACACTATATTAAATTAATTCATAAATATTTTATTGAGCGGTATTCAGAAAGTAGAAGGTTCAGAGAAGTGGATAAGCCACATAATTCTTGAAATCCCAACAAATGACCATTCCGCGGGAATTGGCTGTGTAATTAAGGAGAGGCTGCGCTGATCTGTGGATGTTTTCTGTGACTGCACGTTGGTGCTGAAATAGGCTACGCCTGCCGCACAGATGGCAAAGGTCAAACTTGCATGACCCTCTCCTGACTGTCCTCTTACTTTTCTGGCAACTCGTTCTAATTTCTGTAACAGCTCTTCACCTGCTCACCACCTAAATAGTTGAGGTCACCTCTTGGCGTACCTGCTCTCCCTGGGCGATCGCATCCCGTTCTCTTAGGTTCAGTTACTGCAAGGGCAAATTCGTATCTCTGTTCTGACCTCTCTTTTGAGCTCAATTGAGATATTCGGCTGCCTGCTGTATACATTTAATGGAAAGTTTCACGTGCAATTCAAATTCAGCACGAACCAACTGAGGATTTCTGATCTCTTTTTCAACGTGTCTCCAAACTTGCTGTTATCCACATAAGGTTTATTTCAGTTAGCAACATGAAGCGTTCCAATTGTATCTCCACCCTTTTTCTCCAACCTTTCTCTTTTTACTCTTAAAAGCTCCTCCCTATCAACCCCGCTTTCATTTAGACCATTGCAGAGGCGTTCCCACAGGTCACCCTTTCTGTGAATCTCTTCCTTCTCTATCTGGAACCGTCTGATATATAAAGCCCCTGCAGAAACATCCTTGATGCTTTTAACGTTTCTACAAATGGAGACCAAAGCAGGAGCTACGATCGTTCAGGCCCTTTATCACTGGGTCCAGCTGTGCTTCTGACTGCCCTTTGCCATTGTCGCCAAGCACCTGTGCACTTCTGTGCTTGTACTCGGGATTTGTTCTCTGCCTGTGGTATTTTTGTCCTTATTCTGCATGTGACGAACTCCTTCAATCGCAATTCCAACCCGAAGTTACCACCTCTGTAAAGCCACACTTCCGTGCAAGCCTAGTCATCGACACATTCCAAACCATAGCACCATTCCATTTCATATTCATGTGTCTTACGGCACTTGTCATAGTGTAATATAATTATGTTCATGTCTCCCTTTCTCAAAAACTTACTGAAGGGACAAAGATCGTGTCTTACCTGTCTTTGCATCTGCTGTGTTTAACATACTGCCTGCGTTATACCGCATCTTCTTTATGTGCATTGAATGCCTAAATGTAATTTTTAATATCTAAACAGTAGAGCCGTTTTGACTCTGTATTTTTTTGTTGACATCATACAGTTCAGCCACACTTAAAGACCTTTCCAATTTTTTAAATTGATAATCTATTTTGAATATTTTTTTTTTTTTAAATCAGACCCTGGCTCTGTGAACTCTTGGGGCACCCAGACTTTTCCAATATTCTGCTATTAGCCAATGTCACTTATCTCCTCACTCCAAGCTGTCCCCAATGTTCTTGGTCCCTCACCTGTTTTCTCACCTCATAGTTCCCGCCCTCATTACATGCTACTTCCAAATGCATTTCAAATACCCTTTACTGTTTGTGGTGCTTAACACCAGATGAAAAGAAATTTTAATCCCTTAATATTTACATTTATTATATAAACGCATTCTTTGGTTAATGTTTATTTTGTGTTAAATGTATTTATTAAAACTTTAAAACTTGAAAAAAATCACAAATGTTGATTTGCATGCACATAATAGAAAATTATAATAGAATTTAACATATGTATTTTCTAATCTCTGTAAAGTTAAGTTGTTTTGACATCATATTCTTCTTTCGATTATAGACTTATTCTAAAAACTTATATCCCTTGATAGCAATCACGTCATTTTCAGTGGTGATCTGTTCATTTATGCCCAACGTCTTTGTTTTTAGATTCTTAAAGGAACAACTTTTCTTTCTTTGCTCTCCTATTTTTTCCTCTAATGGAGTTTGTTTATTTTATAGTTTTATTTAAAGTTTAGCATTACACACATTCATGTAATTCATATCAGTCACAATTCAGGAAATTAAAATTTAAATCTCTACCCAAAATGTGATATTCAAAATAAGTCAGCATTATTTGAACTTCTTAAATTATAAATATCTTAAACTTAACGTCCTTCATAATGTTCAATTTTCTGTTTAATGATTATGAAAGTACATTGTCATTTATTAAACTATCTCATATGTGTCTTAATGAAAATCTCTAAATACATTTAGCTAGAAATAATTCCAAAATTTAGTATAAATGTTATAACAGTTTATGAAAAATAGTATTTCAAATAATGCATAAGATGCCATATTCTTACAAGAATATTAAATAGTAACATATAACTAAGAATCATAGCTCTTCTTGTATAAATAAGATTATGATAAATTAATAAGATTACCAAGCCAAAAAGTCTCATTTTACAGTATAATGATTCAAATGTAAATAAATATAAAACATTAATTCTTATAAAATATGCAAGGACCAATGAATATCTCAAAGTAATTACTCATTTTAAATCATTATATAAGCATGTATGAATACATGCATAATTTGAATTTTATAATTACTTTTTAATGGAAATAGTAACTATACCATCTTCTTATTTTATTTCTTTTTTAATCTGTATATGCCTAAGGATAGCAGAATGCATTTAAAGAAATTCTACCTAGGGAAGTAGAGCTTCAACTTTGTAACAACCTAAGAAAAGGTTAATGTGGTACACTCTGGTTAATTAAAGCAGAGTCCCCAGTAGTTTACTTTTTAATTAAGGGAATGTTCTAAATAGGACATTCATTTTATCTTTTCAGTAATACCCCGTTGGTCCTGGTTTGCCAGCCTAACGGTTAGAGAATAGATTCTCATCAGTCTGCACAGCACGTGCCTTCATGGTCAAGGAAAATGTATTCTTCCTCTGCAATCAAATGCTCGTCCATCCCCACTAACTCATGTGAACCTAGACGACGTTTAGAACTCAGGGCAGACATTCGTAAAAACACATCTATTGAAATTTAGCTGGAAGCTTCTTGAAGGCACAGTGGTGTTCTTCCTCATCTCTGTAGCACCACATTCCTCACTACCTGACCCGTGGAAGCTACTATTAAAATATTTAACTCAATCGATCAGATAATATTCTGGTAATATAGCACAACTCATTTACTCTGGCACACAGATAGTCTCCCCCTCCTACACACACACCTACCCACACACACTCCTAATTTTAGATCCTTCTGCTAAGTCTTAGTGTCATAAATGGTTGACCATGTGTCCTGGTTTAGTCCCATTGTCATGGCATAATTATTAACAGCGCTCCATTGTATTCTCAAAGATGACCTTGTTCCGACATTGTGGTAGGCAGAATAATGTCCCCAAGGATGCCTGTGCTCTAATTCCTGGAACCTGTGAATGTATTACCTTACATGGCAAAGGGCCCTTGTGGATGTCATTAAGAGTGTGGAGATGATCCTAGGTAAACACAATCTAGTCATGTGAGTTCTTAAAAGCAGAGAATCTTCCGTGGGTAGGTCAGAAGGATGGGCAGAAAGGGAAAGAGGAAAGATTTCAAGTGTGTGAGAGATTCAGCCTGTCCTGGCTGGCCTTGAAGACGGAGAACTAGAATCCAAGGATGTGGGCGACTTCAAGAGGCTGGAAACGGTCCTCTGTTCACAGCCAGCAAGGAAATGGGGCTCTCACTCTTACAGCCTCAAGGAACTGAATTCGCAGACACACCAAACAAGGAAATGAATCTTCCATCAGAACCACCAAATAGAAACAACAGTACCTTTGATTTGACCCTGATGAGACTCGTACTGGATTTCATAATCCTGCAAAACTGTAAGGCAATAAATGTGTTTAAGCTGCCAAATTTGTGTTAATCTGTTATGGCAGCAATAGAAAACTAATACAGACGTTAATTTTATTTATAATTTTATTATAAAATTTATTATTTATTTATAAATTAACGTCTGTATTAATTTTCTGGTCACTCTAGTCAAGAAGCCGTGTCGGGGCCCGTGGCCATGGAACCGGCACAGTAGGAGCCCAAGTCATAAACCCGCTTCAACAGTCAGACCGACTGCAGAGTGCGGAGAAAGGCTGTCCCTCCATCCTCTTTAAAATCTGTCACCACGCCCTCCAGGTCTTGAAGAAGACAAGGAGAGTCTGTTTTATATACAGCAAGATATCGGGTGGTGCTGGTTTATGCCATTAGAGGTTGAAATTTTAATTTCAGCTCTTTGGAAGAACTAGTTTACAGATAGACACAGAAATGACAATGCTGGCGTTTTTGAGAGCATCATAATGCAGTTGAATGAATATGAGTTATATGAAAGGAGAAAGCACTTAAGTGGGAAAAAAAGCTACTTCAGCTGGTTTGGATTTCCATTGATTTGAGTGCTGACTTCTGCAACCGCGTTTGCAGCTGTTGCAAGCTCAAGTGCTACTTTGTCTTTTAATTTGACATTCTAGAAATTAGTTACTTTAGTTTTAACCAGCTCACTTATTGTTAAGCAATAAAATCCATCTTTTCAGGAAATCATTTTTTTCTCCTCGGGAAAAGAAGTGCGTTAAGTAAAGTGAAAATACACGAGTCTGTCAATGGACTGGCGAATTCTTTTCTGTTGCAAAGTCTGTATGGTCCTAAAGAAAGGTCCTTGCTTTTCCTGACAGGTGGATGACAGGAATAGATTTGGGGATAGGTGAGTAGTGGCCTGGTGGAGATGAGGAAAATTATGAGGACTGGGTAAAATTGAGCAAAAAGTGAGGAAAGATGGATCCTGCCTCCCACAGTGTGTTCCTAGACCACAACATCCTCTGGGAACTTGTCAGAAATGCATTGTCTTGGGTCCCACTCCAGACTCACCGAATCAAAAACTCTGGGTGGAGCCCAACAGTCTAATAGAACCCCTGCAAGTGATACTGACATGTGCTAATGTTGGGGAAACAGTGCCCTACAAAATCTCAGGAAACCCCAGCCAATCACTTTCTAAAATGTTGTTTTATCTTTCTCTTAAGCTCCCTTGTGCCTTAAGGAACAAAAATAGAGGCAATTCCTATGAGGTTGAAAGGTTTTTCTTTTGAGGAACTATGTACTAATGATAGAGTTCTTACCCTATGTCCAATGAGATTCTTAATGTAGCAGGTGCCTAATAAGGGAAAAAAAAATAATTTGATAGCATTAAGAACATTTTTAATGGGTAGGAGTTCAAAAGAGAATACAAAGAATTAGATATATTTGGTTTCAAGTTTGTGTGATTTGCTTTCTACATTTTACTTTTCAAGCTAATTTATTCGCTTGTATAGTAACAAAATACTGTAGTCAAACATAGTTTGTAAATGTACAGGCTGGCAGATTCATAAACCTGTTTTCTTTCCTGCGTATTTACATAATTTTGTTCAATATTTATTGATTTATTTATTTTCCTGATAAAGGTGTGACCTTCATCACTTTTACCTAGAACTATGTCTCCTAAGAAGCTAGAAGAGTATCTTGGAAATAAATGCCCAAATAATAAAAGGTTATTTTATTAAGAGCTTTATTAAGAGCTAAGAAATTTAGCGGTTGAAAATAATTTTTTTTACAGAAGTTATAGTTATGACATGCTGTCTTTTAGGGTACAGAGTTTATCAGGTAAAAGTTAATGGGTAAAATCTTAATAATTCAGATAGCATGGTACTCTCAAAGTCTATATGCAATTAAAAGAGAATTTGGGGAAAGAATGGCAGCAAATAGGGCCTATACAATTGTAGATTGTAAACACAGTTAAGCATGTAACATGTTTGTCGGTTTAAATGCACTTCAGACTGAGATATTGTGTATAGATGCCCTGTTAAAGCATTAACTTTTGCTTCACTGCATACCTATAAAATGATTACCACGAATTCTCTTCACTGTGTGATAGATTTCACTATTTTAATTCTTATGGCTAACCAATGCTCCTAGGAAATCTTAGCAATCTTATATATAACTAAAAACAATGCTGATTGCAAGCAAAAACAAATTATGGAAAGATCTGAAATTATGGAAAGGTACTGAAATTCACTGCCCAGTGTTCACAAGTTGGAAGAGACAGGGAGAAGTGGTTTTTAGTGTGTTAATGAAAAACTGGTTAATTTGGATTTAACACATGGATATGAAAATAATTTTATTCAGTGCTGGAAATTATTCTTCTACAAAGACTTTGTGCTGTTCCTAAACTAGTGCAGGGAAACCAGCTTGCTCTTCGGTTCTCTGAGATGTTGGGTGGTCATTAACTGAGGAAGAGGAGTGAAGTAACATGGAACCACTAACCGATTGTGTGACCCAAGGGCAAATAAACTTAATCTGTCTGGGTTTCTGTTTCCACATCTGAAAAATAAGAGATTTGCACTTAGACTGTGCTGAAGAACCCTTCTTGCTTTACATTTCTATACATATATTTCTGACCACATTAAAGATATGCCTACTCTTGTTCCCTGATACCTAGGGTTTTCATAGCTGGTTCTACCCCAGGTCACCAGTCCCTCCCAGAGAGAATAATGGTGTCTCCCAGTTTGTCCCTGTGACCCCCAGGGGGCTCTTGAATGACCCAAAGTCACAAATTGATACGCTGTTGACTCCTAGCTGTAACATCAAAACAACCATTTTTGTTCTCATCTTTGAACGTTTCCTTTGAGGATATTTTCAGAAAAATTTCAACACTGCTTCCTTGGGAGTTGGGATTGCAGATGATATGAAAGATGAGGAAATTTTCAAAGTATAAAAATTGCAGAAGACACCTGTACAGAAGCTGAATGGAGGAAAAATTCTTGTGAGAACAGTTTTGATGCATCTCAGCCTAAGGTCTACATGCATTTTTTATGAGACTTCTACACATGCTGCTTACAGAAACAAATAATTATCTCCAATGCTGAAAGAAATGGCGAGATATACTTCCCTTTAAAATAGATATGTTGGCAAAACCTGGAAATACTTGCTGCCCTTTTTGTATGTCCTCAAAGCTATACACAAAGAAACTTGAATTCAAGTAAATCCACGCTACTCCTCCTTTAAGGACAAAATCAGTTTTAGAACCTCTTTTAAATATTTTATATTAGATATACATGAAAAGCTCTGTTAATCCACTTAGGTATTGTGAGAGTTGGTCTTTGCCAGAGGCCTTAGAAAGGCTAAATTTCTGCTCTGCTCTGTTCTTTGTCTCTGCTGCTCACCAGAGAACACCTAACATGTATTGTTTCCTGAGAAACCAATCTCAGACATCTCCTTAAGGCTCCACCAATGTGCTCATTTTTGTTGCCACACAGAAAGAGTTAGAAAGAAAATGAGATCAGGAACATGTGTGTTTCAGCCTCCATTCTCCGTGAAAGCTCCCTCCCTCTACAAAAAAAAAAAAAAATCATGTAGGGACCCAGAGTATAAAATAAATGCACAGGTTCACGGTCAGAGGTGGATTCAAATCGCAATTCTACCACCAACATGCTTTGTGATCTCAGGTAAAATATCTAACCTCTCTCAACCTTCCAAAGTGATATCAGATTGCTTCCCTCTCTGAGTTGATATGAAGTTTGAATGAAATCATATATGGTCTCCCTCTGGGGAAATATGCATAATTGAAGACAGTTACCATCCCTTCTGACACTAATGAGAACATGGCTTTAGTGGGATTTCAAAAGGAATGAAGCCATTCAGAACCACCCTGAGGATGACAGGTTCTCTAAAGAATACATGGACATGGATTATTCCTCAAGCCCAATTCTCCCACTTGTGGAGAAGGCAAGGAATATAGTCTTGGGAGATTGTACTCATGAACAGGGGGCCAAATGGAAGCATCTGGCTGTATAGAAACTGAATATGAGACATATGTGTTAATAATATTCTGGAGTATAAAATAAGACAGTAAAGTGTATATATATATATTTTTTTACTGTATCAGCCCTAGCTCTTCATATTTCCTCAATTTCCCTCTTCCTTCTCCCATCCTCAGGCCCTTTGTAATGATCTCTCCTTGCACTGTGGTAATGACATTCTGCCAGTAGACTTAATAAAGATTAACCCTCATTAAAAAAATAATAATAAATATATATATGTAGCACTTTGAAGAACTAATTCATCTGTTTATCTTCCTGTATTGATTTTTGCCAGAAATAGCCTTGTCATACCACAGAGAAGCTTTTTATAAGCAGAAGTCAAAATGATTTCTACTTAAATCTTTGCCCGTCACCTTGGGTTTTTAAATGCTGACACTTCCAGCATTTTTTTCAAATCCTTAAAAACAGTTTTTATTTTATTTAATATATGTCTCAATGCTAAGACCTCACTTTGACAAGATAAGCATTTCCATCTAACTCTTCATTTGGGTCAAAGCAGTTTTCTAGTCTGCATTTCCCATGTACACGAAAAGATCAGGAGAAAAGGCTTTAGGTTGTTTCTAATGCCTTTAGGAGACTCTCTTTAACTCTGTGCTATCAGGAATTAACAGTTCCAGTTCTGGAAATCATTAGAATTTATTTTTCCTGACAGGTAATTGACCCATAGCTCTCAAGAGTGGAGTGACGGGGAGAGAAAAATGAGCTCTCAACCAAAAATAAACTTTCAATAATTAACCACAACAGAATAAATTCTGCTGCTGGCATCTCATTTTTCCCTACTGACCGAGAGAATTCAGTATTCTGACGTATCTTCAAGCTCAGACACTGGATGTAGTTACCCCTCCCATCCACTGAACGAGTCAGACAAGGATGGACCTAATCATTATTTTTGCCTTTCACTATTTTCTAAACCACGTGTTCCTCAGAACTTTAATATACTAAGATGCTGATGAGTATTAAGCAAAAAGTTTTTATAGTCAAATTCTATATAGTCAAAATCTATTATTACCACATCTTAGGTTGAACACAATTAAAGAGATGTCTTTATCACAAAACTTCTCAGAACTTGTGTAATGTGAATCTCCAAAAGAGAGATGCAGAGGCCGGGCGCGGTGGCTCACGCCTGTAATCCTAGCACTCTGGGAGGCCGAGGTGGGCGGATTGTTTGAGCTCAGGAGTTCGAGACCAGCCTGAGCAAGAGCGAGACCCCATCTCTACCAAAAATAGAAAGAAATTAATTGG
>CAUYSK010024436.1:0-79308 GCA_963575035.1 Avahi laniger
TCTGATAAAATCTAAGAAAGACTGATCAACATGATATCTTTCTCCTTGGCATTTTTCACCTAGTTTCTAGACTTGTATGTAGTTAAGTAAGAGGTAGTCAATTCAATGTTGAGACATTGGCAAATTTAGGAAGAATACTAATGGTGAAGGGCATCTACAATGGCTTTCATGGAAAATAGGGATAACGATGATAAGGCAAAGATCCCAAAATATTCTTTCCAAAGTTTCCTCTATGATGGAAAGTGAAACAATGGTACTGGTTCATGTTGAATGGAATTGATTCAGATGGCAGATTGGCATCTGCACTAATATTCAGCTCATTCTTAAGTTACCAACAAACAATTTAGCCTCGTATACCATTTACTTCTTTCCTCTTCTTCTCTTCTACTAATTTTTCTTAAGTTTGGGGCTCTCCAAAATTCTATCCTGGTCCTTTTCACTTTCAAACTATTCAAATTTGCTGGTAATTACATTTACTCAAAATAATTTAGTGCTACCTTCATATGCCACCACCGATAACAATATTTGTAGCTGAGATTTTCTCTCTGTTTCTCTCTGTTTCTGGCCAGGTTGTCAAGTCAGAGCCCATGACGTGGGGCCCATTTGCGGCCTCCATCTTTGCCATCATAGTTATAACCATTCACAAGAATATTGTGCCATCACTGATGTGTTTAATAAAAGACATTAGCTTTAATGTTATTTTGTTTATAATTATTTAACACCTCTTCCATGTGTTCTTTTATTTCAGAGAATACCCTATAGTTAGCAATGATATGTAATAAGAAAGTATTCACATTCCTTTCTCACTCCCAAATGCCCAAAACATGCAACTAACCCATAATTTCTTATTATTAAGTTTCCAATATTTCTCCTTCCAACTCCCTGACAGGTGGTAAAATATTTGCCAACGTCCACAAACTAATGTGTACTCTAAGTAGTAGTCACTTAATTTCATACAAATTTGATGACTAGATATACTGTTCACAGTTCTTCTCATTAGGAAGATTTTCCATATCCACTATTTTCCTACATCATTTCCAATCAGATACTATACATTTTAGGCTTTTACCCTCAAATCAAACTACTCCAGGAACCAATTTGGGAATTTTTTTCTTTTCTGGTCATAACAGTTCTTCTGTATGTGATAATGTTGGTTGACAGAGAGGTGCTGGTACAACAGTGAGAAATGACATGAGAGTCAGGACTACTCCTCATGCAGATCGACTACACCTAGCAGTCCTGCTTGTGGTCTATTTTTGATATGCCATTTTTTATCTTTTCAAGAGTTTATGACTTAGGGGTTGTGCCAAATGCCAGATAAAGATGGGTAATTCTTCCTACATGGTTAATTTGTGTCCCATGAAGAGAGGCTCTTTATCTGTACCACAAACAAGTAGCATGTCAGGAGCTGATTTTCAAAATGTGTATAATTTTTCACTGCAGATACACGGCCATGCTCGAGAACCCTTAGTTGCTGTGTCATGATTCACCAATTGGAGCTTGCCATTACTGTCTAATGGCATTTTTTCCAATCAGTAAGATAATTCAGCAGGAAGGCTGCTTTCACCATAGCCCAGTCCTGCTTAAACACTCTCTACTATACAAGATCATACTCTGATCTAGCAGCTTTTTGTCTTACTTGTGAGTAAAAGAAGTATTTCCAGGTGTGAAATATGCTTCCTCCATAACTCGAAAACCAAGAGATTTGCTTTCTTTTTCATGGTGAAAGTTAAGATATGCATTCATTTTTTTTCTCTAATTAATAGAGAATGTCTCAGAATTCCCCAGGACAATTTTTTTTTAATTTTATTATTTTCTTCTTTTTTATTTCAAAATATTAAGGGGATACAAATACAAATGTTTTTGGTTACATGGATTACTTTTGTAATGCTTCAGTCGTGGCTATAGGTGTGCCCATCACCCAAACAGTGTTCATTGTACCTGTTAGGTAGGTTTTTACCCCTCCTTTCCTCCCCCTCCCCCTGCTTGATTTCTGCTGAGTTTTACTTCCTTCTGTGCACACATGAGCTCATTGGTTAGTTTCAATTTAATAATGAGTACATGTGGTGTTTGTTTCTCTATTCTTCAGATACTTCACTTAGGAGAATGGTCTCCAGTTCCATCCAAATTGCTGCAAAGGCATTAATTCATCCTTTTTATGCTGTGTAGTACTCCGTAGTATACATATACCACATTTTGTTACTGCTGAGTGATTCTTGTCAAGTAAGGGTATTACAAAAGCAGGACTTACTCTTTTTTTCTTTTTTTTTTTGTTATTTCCTCCTAAAATGGTATTCTCTGATAGCTATTTTTTGCTTTGTTTTTTGCTGACTCTTAACTCATTAAAAATAAAATGGTTTTCTAAAGTCAAGCAGTTTTCTCATCAAATCCTTCTGACCAGTTGAAAGTTATCTGTTTCATGGTAACTGTTCAACAAAGATTTAATATTAGCACATTGAGTATAATTTAAAAAAATTTTATTACAGAAATTTTAAACTGTACAAAGTAAACAGAATATTATAATGAACCTCCATGTACCCATCACACAGCTTTAACAATTATCAACATTATGTCATTCTTACATGTTCTATACTTCCAACCACTGTGCAATCCAATCACCAGTACTGTTATTGGTATTATTATTATTATCCTTATTATTCAGAAGTTTTGAAGTAAAATTGACATACTTTGAAATGTACAAATTTTAGCTGTATCATTTTTACAAGTGGATACAATCATGTCATCTACATCCCTAACATAAGGTATAGTATTTCTGTCTCCCCAGAAATTGCCTCATGTCTCTTCCTTCATTCTCCCATCTTTACACCCATCAAAGGCAAGCACCATTCTGATTTTTTGACATTAAATTGGTTGTACTTATTCTAAAACTACATATAAATGGAATAATATAATGCACAATATATAATATTTTGTGTTCTGATTATTTTCATGGACAATTAAGTATCACTGAATTGAATGTATCCAGAAACATAAACCTTCCCAGGACCTTATCTACCTTTTCCCAGAAGGAAATGCCACAGAATTAAGCATTCATGCATTTAGCTGAGAGGGGGCAGAAGGGGATGGGTAAATTCACATCTAATAAGTATAATACAGACTATCTGGGGAATGGGCACATTTATAACTTTGATTCAAATGGTACACAAGAAATTTATCTAACCAAAGCGTTTGCACCCCCTTAATATTCTGAAATAAAAAAAATCAGCAAAAAAAAAAAAAAAAGACAAAGACTGCCCTTACCAGGACAAAGCCTAGGTCCCACACCTCCTTCTATAATTTTATTTCAAAGTAATGACATTCTCCATTCTCAGAGGAATGTGTGAAACTGCTTTCTTTTCTTCATCTCCTAATTCTAAAAGCTTATTAACAAGCAATAGTAAACTATGGAATTTTTCACATTTGTAAAGGTAATATCCAGGTAATAAAGTCTTATCCAAGTTCCTGTGTTCTCAGGGTATTGTCTGCATCTGTTAGACCTCACTCCTCTTTCTGGATAATGTACAAACAATGCTATTGCGAATTTCCTTGGTTTTGATGCTATATACAATGGCGTTGACCACAAGTGGGAAGAAGAGGTAAACATTGGCCATGGCAGTCTGGAGGAGAGGAGATAAATGCCTTCCAAAGCGGTGCATCAAGGAAAGGTTGATCATGGGCACATAGTACACGAGCACAGAACATATGTGTGACACACACGTGTTGAGTGTCCACCACTGCCCTGCTCCAGAAACTATTCCCAGTACTGTGTGAAGAATAAGTACATAAGAAACCACAATGAGCAGTGAGTCCAGCCCAAATGTGAAGGTTATGACAAATAGACCCATGATGCTATTGGGGCGTGTATCTCCACAGGGTAATTTGATCAGATCTGAGTGGAGACAATAAGAGTGTGTGAGAGTTTTGTGGCCACAGAAAGGCAGACACTTCAGGAGAAACAACAGTGGAAACATGAGCATCATGCTTTATAGGGCAATGGCGACACCCATCCCAGTGATGCGTGGAATTATCAGGATGATCGTGTAACACAATGGGCTATAAATGGCCACAAAGCGGTCCACAGACATTTCCAGAAGGACATCTGACTCCATTAGGGTAAAAGAGTGCATAGAAAAGATCTGGAGCAGACAATCTCCAAAACTGGTATCAGTAATGCCAAAGAGAAAGATGCTTAGCACGGTGGGCATAGTAGAAGCAGAGACACCAAGCTCAACAAAGACCAGCAGGGCCAGGAAGCAGTACATGGGTTGGTGCAAGGCCTTGTCAATCCGGATGACATGAAGAATGATGCCATTTCCCAGGAAGATGATGCTGTACATGAGGCAGAAGAGGATGGATATCCATATGTGTTCTGCCTCCAGCCCTGAGATGCCCACAAGAGTGAATGTTGCAGGTGTAAACTCTATGGACCCATTGAAAATGTCACAGAGAGACTTCATCTGAAGATATTGGTAAGTACATGGAGATTGGAATATATAAATTTCTAGTCAGTTATTGTACACCAAATTCTGAGATCCTGACAGTCATATTTCAGACATTTCCTCAAAAAAAAGATATGCTTATTTCTGAAACAAAGGCACATGTAAGCCACCATATATGGAAGAGAAACCTAATTAGACCTGCAGATGAGTATTCCAACATGAGCTACATGCCAAACAGAAGGTATTAATAGAAATCTCAAGTTGAGTCATTTATGGCAGTGAAAGACAGTGATAATAAGCAAAGAGATGACTCAGTCACATAGAAATTAGGACTGAAGGAGCTGGTAATTTGTAGTATGTAAGGAGTGAGTGAGTAGCAGAAGTAAAATAACACTAGTAAAGAGCATTTGTGATTCTAAAATTTAATAGACTCATGATCTTGGGGGGGGAACTTAAGTCACCTGAGATCCAGATATCTGTTACAAACACAATAATAATTATACAAGATTATATATTCATATTATTTATCATTATAATTGGAACATGAAATATTCAACATATGAAATAAAATGAACAATTTAGTATATTAGAACACAAAGATAGTTTCTCCTAGCATGGAAAAATCATTAAATTACCAGTTCACTCTTTCTCTGCCTATTGTGGAAGACTGGGAAAGCTCCTCTGTATTTTACAAGAGGGTCAGAGTCTTCTGCTGGCACCTGGATTCAGGGCTGAAAGCAACACCAGAGCAATCAGTGTCTCACAGGCCATTTGCGATGGTGGGGCTGGAGTGGAGGGAGAGTGTTATTTATCTGGGAACAAGTTTATTAACACTAAAATTCCTCTCATCTGTAGCAGAGCCTTAGGTGTTAGGATTGGGGTCAGAGACAAAATTCAGGACCAGGGCCACGAATGGAGATCATGACTGAGGGTGAAAGCTTCCTCCCAGGTTGGGCCAGGACTCTTGGTCAGGCATAATCAATGGAGTGTCAATAAATGTGTAACAATCAGCTCTTCAAATAAAAAATGCCTTGATTTGTACCAGTTGCCAATTTCTGTGATTTAAATACTACTACCATGGCCAATTTCGAGTTACCAACATGATGCCACTGAATGCAGAGCTGAAATGTGCATAAATCAGCTTTTCCAACTTGGTGCAAACCAGCACCAGTATACCATTAGGAATAACTATAGCAGACCTCAGATCTCAGATACTTACTTACCTAAGTGGAACTGAGAGCAAGCACATCAGCCCATGCATCCCGTTTGTTACTGTTTACTTCCAACAGGGCTACAGGCAACATTGCTCCCTCTCTTTATATATGCTTAGCTGACTGGAGGGGAGAAAGGGCAGAATGAGTCAAGATCCCTCAAGGAGCAATTAGCTAAGAATAATTATTTTTGGAACCTGTAAGGATATTATAGAGAAGGGGAGGGAATGATTCTCACTGACAAGCAAGCAAACGAATATACATGAGAATATGCCAATGCAAAACTAAAAGAAACATACAAATTACTAATTATACAAAAATCATGAATTATCATTTTAATATAACACATTGATTTATATTTGAAATATATTTTCCCTACCTCTTGCCTTTGAACTTTGTTAATTTTGTCATATAAAATTATGTTCTATGCAACTTTATGTAGTCCACTTAACATTTTTATAATTTACACTTTTTATTCTGAAGAAGCTATTCAGTACACAAAGTGATAAACAGAGAGATACAAAGTTGTATAGATACAGATAGAGCTAGAAATATAACTACAGACAGAGATAGAGTGATGTGGATAGTGATAAAGAGAAATAGAGACAGTAATAGTGATTTAAAAAAAAGACACTAATAAGAGAGACAGAGAGAGAGCAACTGTGTGAGAGACAGTGTGCCTTGATTCCACCTGACATTTGTTTTGGGCACTTGGGTGATTGCAGATTTTATTTAATCATTCTTAAATGCTAAAACTGTTTTTTTCAGTACCGTGTATTAAATGGTGGCCTTGTCTTTCCTCAACCATTTTGAGGGAATATATATATTTTATTTTAAATTATCACATAAATATGGATCTACTTCTTGTCTCTGTAGTCTGTTATTTGATCTAAGTATCTACTTAGTCACATCTGCACACTGATATTATTACTATATTTTTAATATATGCTCATGTCTAATTGGTCAAGTTATATTTTTAAGTTGTCATGCTAATTTTTGGTATTTATTCTTTCAAATAAGGATTAAAATCCAACATACAAAAAAATGGAGTATTGACCTAAATATAAGGGCTCAAACCATAAAACTCTTAGAAGAAAATATACAGGTGAATCTTCATGAACTTCGATTTGATAGTAGATTCTTAGATATGATGCCAAAAGTATAAGTAACGAAGAATAAATAAATTGGACTTCATCAAAATTAAAAATATTCATGCACCAAAGGATTTTATTAAGAAGGTGAAAAGACAACGTACAGAATGAGAGAAAATATTTGCAAATCATACATTTGATAAGAGTTCAATATCCCGAATATATGAAGAACCCCTACAACTCAAAAAAAAAAAAAAAGGCATACAACCCAATTTACAAATGAGCAAATGACTTGAATGGCCATTTCCTCAAAGAAGATATACAATGACCAGTGGCACATAAAATGCAAACAAAAACCACAATAAAATACCAGTTCAAACTTACTAGAATGTCTATTATTAAAAACAAACAAACAAAATGAAGCAAACCAGTATTGGGAAGGATATGCAAACACTGAAACTCACATACATTCCTTGTAAGAGTGTAAAATAGAGCAACCTCTGTGAGAAATAATTTGATCGTTCCTCAAAAAATTAAGCATAGAATTACCATATGACCCAAAACCCCCACTCCTAGGTATACACACAAAAAAATTGTAAACAGGGATTTGAACAGATACTTGTACTGAAATGTTTCTTACAGTATTATTCAAAATAGCTGAACATTCACAATAGCAACAACACTTTGTTGTGAAAAAACAAAACTGTACTTCAACAGATAAATGGATAAAGCAAAAGAGGTATATACCACAATGGGGCATATGTAGAAATAAAAAAGAATGAAGTACAGATGCACTAAGTCCTCACTTGACCAGTGAGGTTTTTAGACCCTGAGACTTTAAGTGAAATTTTGTACTGCAGGTCCTCAAATAAGATCACATCATTTAACGTGTTTTGTTATAACGTTGATGAGAAAAAAACTGGTTTCATTTACATAGTTTTGTTTTAAGTCACAGTTTCTAAGAACTTATCAAAGACGTTAAATGAGGATTTACCGTACATATTATAACATAGATGGATTTTGAAATATTATCTTGAGAGAAATAAGCAAAACACAATACAACATATTATATGAATCTATTTATATGAATTTTCTAAAATATGCAAATTCATAGAAACATAAACTAGATTAGAGGGTACCAGGGGATTGGGGAGTTATTGGTTAATAGGTACAGAATTTCTGTTTAGATGATGAAAAAGGTTTGAATTTGGATAGTGGTGATCATGGAAGAACATTGTGAATATAATGCCACCAAATTACACCTAAAAATGGCTAATATATTACATTTCATTATATAATATCTAATATAATCTATTTGTATATTTTATTACAGTAACAGTTGAAAAACAAAATATAATACAATAAAAATTATTATTTTGATTGAGATTACATTGAATTTATAGATTGTTTTGGAGACAATTGTTATCATTACAATAAACAATGAACAATTTCTATGTTTATTTTAGGTACATATACATTTTTATCATTATTTTGAATGTGACCTTTTTTCTATTTTATTTTACTATTGGTTATTGTTGCTGTATAAAATATTAATAATTTTCATGTTGTCCTGTGAAACTGTTTACTTTCCTGTGCTTTATAATTAAATAATTATATCAGACAGAAAAAAGTAAAAATAAAGATATAAATACATATATAAACACACTCCATATTCCAGATTTGTCTTTTTTTCCCTCAATATCTATACTTTTTTGTTTGACTTACATAAGCTAAGACCTCAATTATAACACAATGTTTTGCAGTAGTATTGATCCGGGGTATCTTAGCCTTGGTATCCTTCTTCATACTTTCGTATTCCTTATCTTAATACTATGTCACAGTTTTCTCAAGCCTAAGACCACTTAAGGCAGAGAAAAACCCACACAGAGGAAATTTTATTCTTCTATGTAGTCTTTCTGAATCTGCCTCTAGGGACAAGCTGCTACCCTCCCACCTACGTGATATAAACTTTAAATCTTGGAATGTTAGACTGTGATAGCAATTACCCAACCTCTCACTCATAGGAAGTATTATTTTCACTTTATCAATTGCTTAGTCCCCATAATTATTGATTTGGTTTTGTTAATTCTATCTAGAAGAGCATGTCAATTGTCCCCAAGTCCCTCTCTAGAACACTCAGTTTCCAAATTTTGTGCTGTTCTGACTTTTTTTGGTCATTTTCAACTAGCTGAAGGAGTAGAGATCAAGGAGACAGCAGGACATAAAAAATCTTCTTCGTATGTTCCAGGGCAATGGCTCAGTGATGTTTTTTCAGCAGCTAAGCAACAACGGCCATCTCCTAAATCTTTTCAGGACAGAAAAATTTCTGAACCCTCAACTGAAAGTTTCTTTAAAATTAGGCTATGAATTCAATCATTTTCATTCCTATTATTTTAATTGTCAAAATAGCACACACACACACATATATATAAATGCATAACCATATATGTATATATCACTATATATAATATACTTGTTTAAGATAACATATTCGATATATTTTAGATGTGAAATTGGCATTTTCTTAGTTCCCCACTGCCAAAATCAAGCATATAAAATCCTCATGCCATTCAGTCAAATCTGTCATTAGATTGTAACTACCTGTTCTCTCACTCCCTTTATTCCTCTAGGAGTTTGCCTTTGAATCGGAATCTTGTTACCTGTTGCAACTTCTGTCAATATTTTGTCTGACTTCAGTATCTATGATAATGATCCATTCAAATCATTTTTCTAAGGATTAGTAGCAGCAGGGATGGGTTCAATTTGGTGGATTGGGTTCTTCGAGATCAACAATGTCTCTATTCATCAAAATTAACCATCATCATCATCAAAACCAGAAAAATAATTGACATTTATTAAATGAATACATAATATGACCTATTTAATTATCAAAACAATAAGTAAGAAACTAATATAAATCCATTTTACCAATTGAAAACTGATAGTTAAGTAGCATGTGAATATGCGGTTAGTGTGTGACAGGCAAACTAGATCTTCTTGCACCAAAGTTTTTTATTTGTTTTTGTTTTTGTTTTCACCCCCAAATACAGTTTCTTGTCAAAATTAAAGTTAATATGATGTATATTATAAGCCAAGGTAATTATACAAGATTTCTTAGATCAAGGAGATATCCTTTCATATCACACATTGATTGATTTTATTGACTTTTAACTTATCTCCTTGTTAATGTATGGACCTTCATGAAATGCTCACATTGCTATCTTAATAGTTAGTTTGATACATACTGAATCACATTTTATGTCTTTATAAAAAATGGTTCCACATTATTTGTAAACCAAATCCATATTTTGCTAGCATGATGTAAAGACCCTTAAAGACTTGGCTCTTTTTTATCTTGTCAATCTTACTATAATATAGTTTGTATATAACCCAAACAGCAATCATTTTTGACATATTGCATCTCATTTTTTAAATTATAAAGTAACTTTAATTTTTCAATTTTTTTTTATTTCAGCATAATATGGGGGTACAGATGTTTACGTTACGTGCGTTGCCCTTGCCCCCCCTCCCCCCTCAGTCCAGGTTTCAAATATGTCCATCCCATTGCGTGGTGCGCATTGCACTCTTTGTGTACACATATACCCATCCCCTCCTCCCTCCCCCCTCAATTTTAATTTTTAATTTACCGTCTCTACCATTTTTAAGCATCCAGTTCAATGGTAATAAATATGTTTATATCCTTTTTTTCCCCCTTCATTGCCACTCTCTCCTCCCCTGCCTAAGCTCCAATAACCAACAACCTGCTCTGTATAAATACGTGATCCATTTTTTTAGTTCCTACATATGAGTGAGAACAAATGACATTTGTTTTTCTGTGCTTGGTTTATTTCACTTATACATAGTGGCCTCCAATTCCATCCATATTGCTGCAACTGACAGGATTTCACTCTTTTTTATGGATGAATAATATTTCATTGTATATATAGACATATTTGCATTTCCATAAATCGACCACGTGGCTTCAAAACTATAGCTATGTCTTCACCTTGCTTAATCTGCATAGAATTCTGTTTCTCATCTGAGTTTGTTTCTCTGGATAAGACCTATTCCTCAAGAATGGAAAAACAAGCACTACGTGTACTCACCATCAAATTGGTACTAACTGATCAACACTTACGTGCACATATGGTAGTAACATTCATCCGGCGTCAAGCAGGTGGGCGGGGGAAGGAGGGGATGGGTACATTCACACCTAATGGGTGTGGTGCACACTGTTTGGGAGTTGGGCATGCTTGTAGCTCTGACTTGGGCAGGGCAAAGGCAATATATGTAATCTAAACATTTGCATCCCCGTAATATTCTGAAATAAAAAAGAGAAAATAGATAAATAATAAAAGCTTATGTAATTTTTCAGTGGAAAAAAAATATCTATTCCTCTTGATGGAATTTCCTTACATAGACACTCTCTTTTCTCTCTTTCAAAATTAAGAAACCCTGACATTCATCCTTTGGTTCCTCACTCACATTGTGCATAATTGTTTCAAAGAACAAAAAAAAAAAACCCTTAACAAATTTCTCCCTCCACATGTGTATCTTTATTATTAGGCCTTGAATTCCAAGAACAGATTTCTTGCTCACATTGTACTCTCAGCATCAAAAAATACGTCTGTTGCATAGATGATGTTCAACAAATATTTATTGAATAAACGAATGAATAGATGGCTTGAGATAGTCACCTAGAACCTGCTTGGACTACTCAATTGACAAACTATAATAATATTAAGATGTACCTGCATTTTGCTTTGCCTTAATTCCGATACACCATGAATGACAACTTCCTGAATACATAGCATCCTATGCCTCAGTCCACAACTCTTAAAACAAAACCATCACTTTTCCCCCAAAGCTAAAAACTACTCTCATATTTTTTTCCACAAATATATAGGATTGTGCTTTCATGCATCCTCCTCATACTAAGAAAGTCATTGATATTCATGAACACATTTAATATTTTTCAACAAATGAAAATGTAATTATGCAACCAAAATTGCAGTGCACAGTGCTGAAATTTGAGCTTGCTGATCAAGATTCCAGGGAAATTGTCACTTTAATGTATTTTATATCCCACTGTGTATTCTATAAGTACCCCAAGAATATTTAAATAACTCTTCCCCAACCTCCATCATTTATTTTCTTCTTTATGTTCATGTAATGCCATAGGGAGTATTTTTCTAGAAACTCAAAATCTTTGAGCACCTACAGAGAAATAGTTTATACTCATAGCAATATTTGAAATGTAGGTCATTAGAGTCTAAGTGAGACAATTGACCATGAATGACAATATTACCAGGGAATTAAGGGAAAGATTATCATAAATTCTTAAGTTATCCTCCAGTAGCTTAACTAATTGATTGATAAAAATCATTACACTCAAGATACTATGTGAATATCTTGGGCATCTGTTCCCTTGAATTTATATCCTTAGATGCAGAAACTCTGCTTTCCAGCTTGTTAATCTTAGGAGCTTAGTTTTAGAGGCCTTTTAGAAGTCAATGGAATATTTTTCTCACAAATAGTCAATTTGAGGTCAAGATAGTCCCACTATTCTTCTTTGACATTCTTCTCATGACAATAATCTAGTCTTCTATTTGTTTTTAATAACCTACTTAATTATTTGATGTGTCTTTCCAACTCAATTATACATTCCTTTATTTATGACCCCAAACAAGCAGGGTAGCTCTTTGTGTTTATAAAATTTGCACAATAACACTTCAGGAAAAAAAAAATAGTAGATAACAAAAGCATTAAACATAAATTTTAAAAAATCATCCCAACAAAGCTCCTAATTAAATTTGCTTAACTTGTAGCTGAAATTAGAATAATAGATAATAATTGGAGATTTAAAAGAGAAATGGAGTAGAATTAGAAATAGGAAGTCAATAAGATTTTTGAAACATTTATATCTGACCCAAAAAGAAGATTCTGATACATGGGGTGAGAGAACTAATAGAGCCCAGCAATGCACCTTGCTTGTTGTGGGATACACTTATCCTGAAGCTGGCAACTGTAAATGCAAATCTGTTAATTTTACTAGGCAGCATTGTTTCTTAGTTAAGAATATGGGCATTTAAAATATACAGACTTAGGTTTCTGTTCAAGCATGATTCTTGCTCTGTCTGAGAACTTGAGAAATTTACCATACCTCTCTGACTTACAAGTCCTTCACTTATAAAATTCAGATATTGTTGCATACATTTAAATATAAATAATCTTATAGTATTTCAATGGAGAAATATAACATTGAGTATGAATTTTATATCAGAATGCCCAAAGAATAATAGGAATAAAAACTACTTACAGTTAAACAAATATGTTGTGAAATCCAAATACGTTGAAGATAAATCAATTTAGTGTTTAAACATCTGGCATAGAACCAGTAGGCACAAATTAATCGTATTTTCTATGTCTTCTCTTCCCTTTCCAACAATGAAAATAATAGAGAAAAGTCCATTGAAAGGGCCCCAATATAGAGAAAAAATATATATCAGCTTTTAAATCATCCAGATGGTCTCATTTAATCTCACTTATTATTTTTTAAGTTTAGTATTATCCACTCATTCAATATGTATGTATTAATATTATGTGTCTATTCCATACAATAGACTTTGTGAGATATCAGTGAATCAGAAAATATATGATTTTAGAGATAATATTTTAACTTAAGAAATAGGTGCTGACAAAAACAGCTATGATATAGTGGCTTCATGCTATCATTGTAAGTATTTGCAGATTGCATTGGACATGTTTTACATTTCAACAGAATTTCAGACTGACTACAAAATGCTTAGTGACTTACTACCCCTGTCTCCTAGCACTACATAGGAAAAGTCAATCTGGATAAACTCTAAAATATATTTCTCTTTTCTCACTTATTTTTATGTATACTTAAGCTAAAATGCATGAAAATAGGATGTCTGGAAGAATTGAAAATATCATCATTTCAAAGTATTTTTTCAAAATTTTTAAGTGCCTTAGGAAAATGTAGTGCAAACTTTGATAGATAGTATCATTTTAAATGTGTTTGAAGTGTTTTTATGGATTTTATTTGTTCTTATTTCTTACTGAAACTGACTTTTAAGGAGAGAAAGAAAATGTGTGTGTGTGCATGTGTGTGTGTGTGTGTGTGTGTGTGTATTTTATTCAGAAACACCCAATATTTAGCATTATTCTTCATTTTTACAGCATGTGCTGATTGGAGAATACCAAAATCAGTCGATCTTGAATTTGTTTGGTCTTCAGCCCATAAATGATTGGGTTGAGCATAGGGGGCACCACCACATACAGGTTGGCCACTAGGATGTGGATGTGAGAAGGGATGATTTTACCTCCAAAGCGATGGGCAAAAAATGAAAAGAATGCTGGAGTATAGAACATAAATATGACACAGATATGGGAGCTACATGTGTTAAGAGCCTTGAATCTGGCCGTCCAGGAAGGTATCCGGAAGATGGTGCAAAGGATCATTGTGTAGGACATAATGATGAACACCAAATCCATCCCTGTAGTGAGTAGGGCCACAGTCAGGCCATAAATGATATTGACTTTGATATTGTCACATGCCAATCTGGCAATGCCCATATGCTCACAGTAGGAATGGGGAATGATATTTGTCTCACAGTATGTAAGTCGGTATACCAAGAAGATGAATGGACAGCAGATGAAAAAGCTCCTGACCACAGCTGCTATGCCAATCTTCCCAATGACCAAGGAGGTTAGAATGGTGGTGTATCTCAGTGGGTAACAAATGGCCACATAGCGGTCAAATGCCATGGCCAGGAGAATAGCAGATTCTGCCACAAAGATGAAATGTATGAAGAACATCTGGGACACACAGCTACCAAAGGATATATCCGTGGAATGGAACCAGAAGATGGCCAACATCTTGGGGGCTGTGGCTGTGGAGAGAAGGAGGTCTGCTGAGGCCAACATGGACAGGAAGAGATACATGGGCTCATGGAGACTGTGCTCAGTTATAATCAGGAAGATCAAGAAGATATTGCCTACCATGGCCACAATGTACATAGAACAGATGGGGATGGAAATCCAAGCGTGCAAATCTTCCTGTCCTGGGATTCCAATCAGTACATACCACATATCCTGAAGACTGGTGTGATTGTAAAAGGAAGGAGCCATTGGTGCAGTATATTCCAGGCCTAATGCCACTAATGAAAGACCACAAGGTTGAGAATTTGGGAGCACTATCTTAAGTTGAATGAGGTCTGATCAGATTTTTTTCCCCAATATTTTTGTCTCTGTGAAAGGACAGTAAGATGGATTAACCAACCTAAGATTTCACTCTGTCTATTGCGTAATTAGTTCTTGCATCTTGAAAAAATTAATAATTGCCATTTAATAACTGCTTAATACATGCCATCATAGTACTTACAAATGTGAACTTACTAAATTTTCACAATAGCTTACTGAAAAACCCTTTACAATAACTCATGCTATAAATACTATTATTCCTAAAGATGAAAAAAAATTCCACGGACTTTCAGCTTCTTACCCCAGGTCCCACTGGATTCAAAATAAGGCAAGGTAAATCTGAAAGCTCTGAACTTAACCATCATCCAGCATTGCCTATCAAAATAAAACTAAATACAAAAACCCAGCATCCAATTTTTCACTGATTATATCCATGAGGAAAATAAAGAACTATGAAATTGGGTTGTACTGCTTATGGAAGAAGGAGGGAATGAAGTTTGACAAAACAGATTTCAAGCACTATAGCACATATGTGCTCTTCCACCTTGATTGACCACTGATTTGATGTTAAGCCCTATGGTAGCCATTAAGGATACACAGGTGAATTAAATTGATCCCTGTCTGCCAGTCAATCCATTCCTCAAAGCTGTAGAATGTGACATTAAAAATCCATTTTCAATGCTAAACTGAGCTGTGTTCTTAATTGAATATGCCTAGTATATGATAAATAAAAATTATTCTATTCTATTTTGGGGTCACTGATTTAAAATTAGAAAATATAATTTTTATTATTTGTATAAATTTATGAGGTACAGTGTAGTTTTGTTATTTGGATATATTGCATAGTGATGAAGTTGGGGTTTTTAGTGTATCCGTCACTCGAATAATGCACATTGGGACAGGGGTGAATGATAATAAAATATACTTTGTATTTCCAAGTAACACCACAGCAGCAAATAATGCTTTCACATAAAGCAGGAGTGCATATTCCATCAGTAAAAGAGAGGGGGGAACAATTTACTGATTACTAGTTCCAAAAAATGTGGATAGAAGCAAGGATAATGTTAGGTGAAAAGGCAGGTTAGGAGGTATAACACTAAGGTAGGTAGTAGATAGATAAATAGACAGGTGGGTGCATAGGTAGATAGTTAGAAGCATGGATAATTACATCGATACAAAATATATGAAGGATAGGTGGCTCCCATCTTCCCCCAGTCCTTTTTCTTAAATAAAAGCTGGCTGATGTTCTCAGTTTTTCAGGTGACAAACAGGCTTAAGTAATGACCGCCCCTCCATTTCTCGATTCCACTGTAGCTCAATATACTGTCTATTGTATAGCATATTTTGCTACCTTTACTTTTAGTTTTTGTTAAGTGTTAAATATCCTGATCTTACATTTTATATGATTGAAATGTTTGAAGCTCATTTTTTGAGTTATATTTTATGACATGTAATATCTACAAGGTCAATTTGGCCTTGCCTTGAGTTGGCATGAGGTTATTTAAAAATATTTTAATAAAATGTTAAAATATGTAAGTCTATGGGTTTACTTTATTGACACAAATCAATTGTTTTGCCGTTTAACATGTAGCCAACATTGTTTGAATTTTTTAAATGGAATTTTGAGGTTTCAGAAAAAGAGGAGATTAATCTGGAAGCCTGCCTGACACAGATCTATGCCAGAGCCTGGCCTGCAGGTAAAGTAGTAGTCACAGAGAAATGGATTATAGTGAGCAGGGATTCATGAAAACATTAGGGATGGGGAGAGAAGAGTCTAAGAAAAAAAAAGGAGCACAGAAATGGAGATGGGAAGGAAAAAAATAAATTCTGCAGATTTTCTTCTAATTTTGCTGGTGATCTTTTGGGACACCAATGATCTTTTGTTTTGTTTTAGCTGTACATTTTCACCATAACATTATTACTTGTAATGACCCAAATTATAGGCCTGGGCTCCTTATAGCATTATTCTATGATATTTTGGTGGTGTATTCTGACTGAATCATGAATATATGCACAGAGACGGTGCGGGGTGATAGAAACAGGATGGCTCTAGGGATATATATAACTGGATTTAAATACTAGCTAAGTCATATTCTGGCTGTGTGACTCTAGGAAAGTTACTTAATTTAAGTTTTAGATATCTTGCTTGTAAAACACCTAAAAATAAGCATCAATTAAAAATGTGAGCCAATTCTGAAGACAGTATTTTAGGATGATAGCTGCATAAATCATATATATCTCTATCCTAATAACAGTTGCCATTAGAACAGATACAAAATTACCATCATTAAGACCAAATAATTGTTACTTTGAACAAGTTTGGCTTTCTGGACTTCAGGTTTATGATCCACTAAATTGAGATTGAATTGATTTAGGGTACGCATAAAGACAAAGACTTATTTTCTTATACTGAGCATATGACATCAATTGGTAATCTTCACCCCAAATCTGCCATTTACTTTTATAAGGTGCAGACAGTTCAGTATACTGTTGGACATATGGGTTTGGAAATGGAATTTTATTTTTGCCCCATCGCCAGTGTTACCTAGGGAAGAGAGTTAAAATTCTCTTTCAGCTTCTTAATCTGTGTCTAGTCAAGCACCTGATGCATAATAAATAATCAATACATTTTATGGAAAAAATGCATATACACGCAAAGACTATTCAAATTGTTTAACGACTGAGCCTTGTTTTTAACTACTAAGATATAAATTTATTATATCTATGCACAACATTCATATCTGCATATCAAAGAAAAATGACCATTGTATAAACATATTCTAAGAGAAAAAAATGTTCTTTTCACAGATGACCTATTTATGAAAGAACACCACAAGATACTACAGTTGCAGATGAACTTCAGCTAAAGCCAAGTCCAGTATTGCATGAGTCAGAACTTAGGAAAATGTACAATGATTAAGTTATTTGGATAATGAGAAGCTTCTACGGTTCCCTGACTTTTTCCTGGTATTATTTTCTACCTGCCATCATTGAACATAACTTGGTTTACTTACGTGTATTATCTAGGATCCTGAAGATATTAAACAGGTTGAAAGGAGAAAAAAATAAATCAAGGAGATACCTAAAACAAAGATAGAAAAACTAGAACTATCTGCTTATACCTGTTTCAAGGCATCTCTTGGGCTCAAGATTTTCAGTCCCAAAGGATTGAATTTTATTCCTCCCATTTAAGGAGATGGCCCAAAGATGGTTGTGTTACATTGTCCACAGGGAGAAGCATCCCTACATTCTCTTCTTTTATGATTTGGGAAACTTTTATTTGGCTAACACTCTCAGAAACCAAGTTCAGACACACAGCTACATATTTGGGTCTTTTTCCTTGTCGGAGACTCATACTACCACAGCCATATCCTGTTCCCATGGAGCCATCTGCAAACGTAGGTTGTCAATGTCACATATGTGAGAAGGATTTTATGTTTCTTAAAAGGCACCTAAAAATGGATTCTCTCATTTTATCTCCCTTTAATTTTTAAAGCTCCTCTGCTTTCCCTCTTTTCCATTGGTCACATGGTAGGATTGGTTGGCATCAGAGAGTTGAGAAATGCTGTTAGCTATTAGCCACTATAGAGATCCCATTCCTTTGAAAGACACTTTAATGAGGAATACAGGTGGAGAGAAAAAAAAAGAGATAAAGACAAGTTTCATGATATTTTAGGATTAAAAACTGACTCCATGTAGATGAAAGAGATTTATGGAGGAAGATATTTTCTCATTAATATTTCTCAAATAGAACCTTCCAAATATTTATGATTTTCTGATATTTTTCAAGGGTTCCCTGAAAACTTTTTTCACTTATATTAGTGGAACTTCCCTGTAAATATGATGTCTATCAGCTGACCTTGATTTGTTGATTGATGCTGGGCAAGTGCCCAAATCCCACCGTCAGTTATCTAGGTATCTTTGTGCTCACTGGCTAAGAGATGATGTCTTATTACATAACATAAATGTGAGTGCTATATGAAGAGAGAGAGAGAGAGTGCTCCTGCATTTCAAATACTTTCCATTCAAAAGTCTTGAAACCATAAATGATGGTTAATTGGATAGTTTCTTGTTGCTTTGGACATCAGACAAGAACAGTATTTATCTTCTCACCTATCCTTGAAACAAATTAAGGAAACCAAAGTATATTAGAGAGAAAGAGATTGAAGAAGGACAGTGAAGATTGAGGTGACAATAGAAATTGGCATCTTAAGTCTAAGAGAGAAAAAGAAAGAAAAAATACAAAAAAGAAAAGAAAGAAATTGACATATGAATCTGACTGTCTGGTGGTGACCAGAAGAACAAAGAACAGGATCCACTGAGTAGGAGCTGCTGATAACTTATTCTGATATTTTTAAATTTTGTGGCTCTAAAGCTCTCATTTCCCCAATCCCTTAAAGAGTCAAGTGCTCTTTTCTAGATCAAAAGTTTTGGTAAATAATGATTTCAAATAAATATAATAAGCAAGAGGACAGTAATCCAACCTGCCTTCTACTATCTAACTACTGTAAAACACATCTAGTCCAGTAATATCCTATGCAGACAGAATAATAATTATTTGTGACCCTCGATATATTTAGTCTCCCTTACAGAGGTCTATAGGATTTCTTTATGTGAAATTCTTTGCCCACATTTTGGAAAAATAATTTTCCAGTTTTTATGAAAGTTACATGATCATATTCTTCTTTACATTTGAAAATATTAAGGAGGTACAAATGTTTTTGTTACATGACTTGAGTCAGGGCAATAAATGTGCCCATCACCCAAATAGTGTTCATTGTACCCATTAGGTGGGTTTTTGCTCCTTCCCTTTCCCCACTTGATTTCCAATGACTTTTACTTACTTCTGTGCCTTTGTGTGCATATTCTTGATATGGAGTAACAATATCATTGAAGTCTTGGTGAGTTCCTCATAATCACAGAGATAGAAATTTTTGCAGAGAACACATGAATATTTAACTAGAGAGAATAAATGAAGATTATAAATATCTTCATTTCAGTTCATGTCAGGTGTTGCCGTCACTTTAGGACATGTTGTGCCTCCAAAAACTTCAGTTTTCAAATTTCTATATATTTCAAGAAAATGGATAAGGGATTGCGGTTCTGCTGACCAAAATAGTGGTAGAAATGCCTTTGGCTATTGATTTCAGTTCTGTAAGTTAAAGATGTTGGACTGTTTAAGAATTTTAGCTCTGTATTAACACTGCTTTAATATGTAAGATTATTCAAACTGAGCCTAGTTAACTGTTTTATAGGAAAAAAAGAGTCCTGAATGCTAGTACCTCAGTCAAAAAGTGAAAGAAAGCCAAATCAAATGAAAGCCTTCCTCTTACTATAGGACCTACATAGGGAAAGTCCAACTGAGAAATCCCAGGTTGTCTTTATCTTGAATTAGTACTTTTGGTATAATTGATTCCTTGCTTTCCTCTCTTTCATGAGCTAATGCAGCTGGGAGTTGGTGCCAGGAAAGAAATCAGACCTATTAATTTATTTCATTTTTGTTTGTAGGCTGTAGAGCTTCTCAGTGGTTGGGAGCAGTATTTCTGGAGCCTTGAAGTTTTCTCAAGGTAGTTTGTCCTGCCACATTGAAGAAATAGCTTTAGCAATAGCCACTCTTCTTTCCAGGTGAAGTTGTTGAGCCACTTTAGTGAAGATTTATTTGGGAACAATCACTAATGTAGAGTTTCTTAGCTATGCTAATATAAGGTTATTAGGTAACTTGTTTTGAGGAAGGATATGACAGGACTTAAATTAAAGCTTGATAAGGTTTGGCATCTTTCTAAAATATCATGATATCCACGTTGTGTAGAGACAAACTTGTATAGAGACCAATGTGACTGCTTATATTAAAAGAAACAAGCTTCAATTCCTTGTTTTGTTATGTTTTGTTTAAATTTTGCATATTTTATTGGATTTTGTTTAATTATAAGAGGAATTCATGCTCATAACAAGTCAAAAAATTAAAGATATGCAATGTAAATGTTAATAATAATCTCTTCTTCCTTTCTTTGATATTCAGAGTAATCAAGGTGAGAGGAATCATTTCACTCCTCTTTATGTTCAAAGAAACATGAAACTTTATTTAAGTGTGTGTTATCCCAATGGGAATATACTAAATGTTTTATTTAGCATCTTAATTTTTTTCACTTAATATTTAATGAGTATCCCCTAATTCAATAAACATTCATCTATTTCATTCTTTGTAACAGTTGCCTAATACTAAGTAAATGGATGTACCATAGTTTATTCACTATTTGTCTATTCTTGAATAATCAGATTTGATTCAGGAATAATGATCAAGAGGGAAGGATATAAAGAAATATAGAGGTGGATGTTTTTTAATAACAAAATAAAACAGGTTAACAGACTAACAGGTGGAGAATGAAAAATACAATTAAAGTAAATGGATTAAGAAATACAATATACTAAATATATTTGGTTAATACTTTTTCAAATTTATAGTAGTATGCTTATATGTCCTAAGAAATATTTGAAATGCTATTTAGTAGGAATAAATACCAACACTTAAAGGTTGAAGAATATATGATCTGATATCACATATGAAAATTTATAAAAACCAACAGGAACAAACCGTAGTCTGGCAAAATTGGGTCTATTAACTCATTTCAGTGAGGAGGGCAGCACACCAGAAGAACCAGAGGACATTCCTCAAGCAAAGAAAATGATAGCTATTGTAGGATTCTAGAGAAGAATGAAATTTAGCTAAAATTTAAATAAAGCTGTGTTTTTATAGACTCAAAGTAAATCAGGCCTGTTTACACAGGTCAGCATCAGGTCCAAACTGCAAGGTTCAATGTGGAATGATGTGTTCCGGTATCCCTTCATTGAAGCTCTGCACCTGAGCTGTAAACCAAGGCTGCAGCATCATGTGAGAGCACATAGGAATCTTAGATTTCAGGACCTTTCCTCCCTAGGAGAGGTTTAGTTATTTTTTAAGTTATTACTCCAAGATAGAGACCTCTGAAAAACAAACAATCCAAACTACAAATGTTCTAAACCTGTCCCTTTCTGTGTAAAACCTAGTAAAATTATATAAAATTTACTTTCATCAGCTCTTTTCACTCATCTTCCTTCCTTTGGCTGAACCTCCTTTATTGGGTCATGAATTTTGAAGCATTCTGAAGTTTATTCATAAATCTTATCATCTTGTTACAATTACATAGCTCTAAAATAATCAATGATTTCTGAAAATGCAGCTAGTTTTTTCATACCCTTTTTTCTCACTGCTGTTGTTTCAAAATATTTTTGTGTATATTTTATCGGTTGCCATAATCTGAGGTACACACACTCATAGTATGAAGTCCTCAATGAGCCTTCTCCCTCCGCATATGAAATGCGAGTCTCAGACCAACTCCAGTGTGTTACACGTGTAATTCTATTCCTATAATGTAATATAAATTCAGTTTGATACTTACGTATGACTGGCTGGAAGAAAACATAGTGTCAGTTATTGAAGAGTTCACTGCACCCCCAGCTTTGTGTCAGCTGGGGTTGGGGGGAGGAGCGATGCTTATTCAGTGCCAAGGCATTGAAGGGAAGCTTCTATAGCCATTGAGAAATATGAGCCCAATGATTACCAGTGAGACACAGACATAACATATGCAGATTCAGCTGCTAACTTTTGTTTTTCTTATAAAACTGGGCCATAGGAATCTTGTCAGACAGGGCATGTTCCAGTCTGCCAGGAGGGATCATGCAGACATTTATTGTCATCAGGGAACCTAATGCAGTACCTAGCACCTGACAGTCGTACTAATTTAATGAATGATAGCTATATGGTTATGTGGAAAAAATAATTACACTGAAGTTAGTAATTAGAACATAGTAATTTTTTTATTTTCCACTCTAGATTTTACCCTATACTCTTAAACTCTGATGCTGTAGCAGAACGTAGACTAGATCCTCTTTGATATTAGGAAATTTACTTCTTTTACTTTCAGATTAACCCTATAGTCTAACCCAGAAAACCTAATTTATTGGTCTAGGGATGATTTTACATTTATCTTTCTAACCAAGACACTTTATTCTGTCCAGAAACTATTTCCTCACTTTGAGGCTTAAGCTATTAGAAACCAAAGGCTTTACTTTCTAGATTCCGAGTCGAGTAAGTAGACAGAGACTACTTAATTGAATGAAGTACAAAACAAAAAAGAAGGAAAGGCATAAATACAGGGAAAAAATCTAGTTAGGTTTGGTTGATATCTAAAAAATATTAAGAAATATTTGCTTTATGGTGTCAAATTACCCTGATGCATTAATCTGTCAAGTATTAACACTTACCTCCTTAGATACCTAAGAGATTACAGAACAGTTAAAATGATTCTTTTCTTTTGATCCCTACACAGATCCCTACCGGATGTCCTTCTTTTCTTTCCTTCTCTTGAAGGTAGGTTAGCTTACTTAGAAAGGAACCTTTTTATGTTTTTTTTATCTTTATTTCTTTTGAATTCATAATCAGTTATAAGCAGATACTCATATCTGTTCAGAACATCCATCCTTTTAGATATACAAGCAAAAGATTCACATCAAAATCCACCTCCAGCCTGGTGGTAGTGGAATCCACATATAAAATCTAAAAAGTAAGTATTCTAATTTAAATTAAACATGGTAAAATTTGAATCCAAAGTCATATTTACTATGTATTCTTTATACACTACAGCTGCACTGTCCAATACAGTAGCCACTGAACTGTCCAATACAATGATCTTCAACATTTAAGTATAAATTAAGTTAGCTAAAACTGAAAATGCAATTGTTCAATTATATAAGTGCTTAGCAGCCATATGTTCTATATCGGTCTTTACTATGCTGTGTTGTATAATATCGCCATCATTTTAGAAAAGTTCCATTAGATAATTCTGGTCTATTCAGTTATCACAACATTCCTATGAGTTGGATATTTTCCCCATTTTGAAGATGAATTAACTAAACTTCAGAGAATTAAAGAAACTTCAAGTTATCTACTCTGAAATGCAAAGACCTAAGCAAATAAAAACTCTATTTTTGTTTTACTCAAAGAAAATGCTTAAAAGTACATTTGGAGCATGTTAACTTTTTTTCCTATTTCTTGAATATGGTCATGTTGATGGAGTGACTTACTTATGCCCAGGTTGACACAAATAATCAATTCTTGTTAAATTTATGGAATGTTTCAGATGAAGCTTCCCTTCCTGTGGCTCTAGGAGCAGCCACTTCCAGGACAGAAGTTAGAGTGGAACTATGGAACTTATTTGTAGTTGATTCTCTGACTGCATTTAAAATTTGTTTTGCAATAAATGACCATGGACTCAGGGCTAAAGCTCTAATTCTAATAAAATTTATTTTGTCTTTTTCTTCTTTTCCAATTTTTTTTAAATACCTGAGTATCTCAAAGTCTTTTTGAAGAAAAGAGTCTGAGTATTCTGGTACGAATCTGTTGGGTCTTGATACTGTAGATGATGGGGTTCATCAAAGGTGGAAAAAGGATGTAGATGTTTCCCATAAGAACGTGGACCATGGGGGAGAGGTGCTTGCCAAAACGGTGCACGATTGTGAGGCTAATGACGGGGATATAGAACACAAGAACAGCACAGATGTGGGAGATACAGGTCTGAAATGACTTATACCGCTCTTCCTGAGAGGCGACTGTCAGGACTTGCTTAAGAATCAGGACATAGGAAAAGAGGATGAGTACAGCATCCAATAACAGTGTGCAAATGACCAACATCAGAGCATAGTAACTATTGAATCGGATGTCTGCACAGGCTAAGCGGAGAAGATCCTGGTGCAGGCAGAAAGAGTGAGAGAGGATGTGGGGACGACAGTAATGGAAGAATTTCAGACGGATGATGGGGGGTGTAATAAAGAAGAAACTCCTACCTAATATGGTAAGCCCGATTTTGATAATCCTAGAATTAGTCAGGATGGAGGAATAACGCAGCGGATTGCAAATTGCAATATACCGGTCAAAGGCCATAGTGAGGAGAACAGAGGACTCCATGAAGGACAGACCATGGATGAAATAGGACTGGGTAATGCAGGAATCCAGGGTGACCTCTCGAATGAGCCCCCAGAAGATCCCCAGCACCGTGTGCATAGTGGACAGCCCCATGCATAGGTCGGTGAGGGCCAACATGGCCAGGAAATAGAACATGGGCTGGTGCAGCCTTGGCTCAGTCCGGATCACGTGGAGCACCATGCAGTTTCCCCAAATCACCATGGCATAGATAGAGGAGAAGGGGATGGAGAACCAGGGATATTGCTGCTCCAGGCCAGAAAATCCAGTGAGGAGGAAAAAGGACGAATTTGTGCTGGGGCTTACTGAAGCAAGCATCCTGGAATTGAGACACTGAGAGAATTTTTCAAAAAAATGTTCTAATTTCAGATGAATGTGATGAAATTTCTAAGTAAAAAAGCAATCCTAAAACATTATTAAATTTTAAAAATATAGCTGAGTAGTAATTGTCTTCTTTAGAGCTGTTTACCTGCTGCCTTTGAGAAAATAGTCTTCTTCTAATGTCATTTAAGGTCATTATTAATCCTGGCAGGATGTGGATATAGCCTTAGAAGCCTCATGTGAAAACAAATAAGGAAGAAATGAATAAAAAGAGGAAGCTATTTTTAAAGAAAACTTGTTCCTAAGACATTTTCCCAGGGATAATGGTGAAATTTTATATGAGTAACGTTAAAAGCTGATGTACTCAAAAAATTATTATTTTCTTCCTTCCAGTTCATTAGGCATTTGAAGTGAAGAGTAATCTTTGGGCTTTGAGTATCATAAGTCCATTTAAGTAGTCACTTTTTACCCATCATTTTCTGTTTTCTGCTGTCTCCAAGTGTATTTTTCTCCAGATAGAATTTATTGAGGACATTCCTGTTTCTTTCACTTCTGATGACATAGCCAGCAATTCTTGTTTCTTCTTCAGTGACAGGCAGAGGGGAATATTTATGTATGAGATCTTTAGCAAATGACTTCCCACAGGAGCTCTGGCCCCTTGAGATGTTCAACTCATCTGTGCCCTTGTGATGTAGGGACTTAGACTGAAGCCCCTGAGCCTCTGATAGTAACTCAGTGTTCCCTACTCCTTGATTCATTCAGCTGATCACTCAATTAAGCATTTATTTAATAATCATTTATTCAATTTATTGGCCAGTGTGTTTTCTTCCTTAGAACCTGCCATTCTATATGGATCAGAAGGGCAAGGTTATGATTGCAAAAGCCTATTGTAGCAGAATCAGTTGGCTTCTTCTTTACATTGTTCTTCTTTCAGTACCTTCCATGGGAATCATCAAAAAGATTTAAAAACTCTAATAATGCAGAGAGGTGTTCAAAAGTCCACACTCACTTTCATGTTTGATTGAATCATTCCAACATGTTAAAGTACCTTCAGATTCTGGCTTCCTTTTGTGTTCTCTTCATTTTTTTTTTCTTACTAGCCTCAGGCTACCTTTCTTTTCAATGTACCCTCTGTACTAGTCTGAACTCTTCTGGGAGTCTATCAATTGGTCTTTCTCGCCCTGCCCCTCGTCAGCATTGAACAACTTATGTATTTTTAATACATTTCCTCTACAGAATGCTCGAATTTTCTTTGTTCTTTGAAGAAAAATGTGTCCATCTTTTGAATACTTATGCTTTTTCATTTCTCCAAAACCCATTTCTCTTCTTTCATAAGATTGTTCATTGGATATTCTAACTTCCTAAGATACTCGCCATCTTTCCCTCCAGCCCTTTATGAAACAATGTTGTATTTTTCCTTTATATCTCAACCACCACTTTTTAAGACACCTCTAAAGTAGGACAGATTCCCCCCATATAGCTATTGTTTTGTATAACATTTTATTTTTAAATAATTAATTCAATTTATAATTTGACATTTATTAGCTAAATATTTGACTAATGTCTTTGTTACATACTAAATTCTAAATTCCCTGAAGTGAAAAGTGTATCAATTTTTTTCTTACTATTTGAGACTAACATTTATATCACTACTTCCTGATTGCCCCTGGGAGCTCGAATTCATGTATACGACTGCCTACTTGATGTCTCCATCTGGATACTTAATCTCAAAATAAGAATAATGCCCAAAAAGCATTTGATTCTCCTCCCAAATCTTTCTTCTCTCCAATTTGTCCTAATATCAAGAAATGACTCCACCAATAACATCATTCTTAAAAAAACTCCGAAAATTCATTCTTGATTTCTCTTTATCTTTCCCTTTCCTCTCTCCATCAAATCTTTCATCAATTTCTATCACTTCCACCTAAAACATATCCAGAATCTTTCCACTTTTCACTTATATACTGATGCAGTCTTGGTTTATAATATTGTCTGGCTATTGTAATAATTTACTAGCTTATCTCATTATTTTTTTCTGTTCACCCACTAAAAATGTATTCTTCCCAGAGAAAGCAAACTTTTCTTCTACAAACATCTACTACATTGCATAAGTCCATGTTGAAAACCACTCTAATAGCCTCTCGTTCCCCCTAATAAAATGCAAAGTCTTTATCATGTCAAAAAGCCTTATATGACTTAGCCCATCTGCCTCTCCTAGTACATCTTGGGCCACTGTTTCCTCCACTCTTTAATCTCTAGTTATCTTTCTCTTCCTCAAATCAAATTAAACATATTCTTGTCTCAGGATCTTTGCCCATTATCTTGTCTTGGCTCAGAATTATCTACCCCAAGTATTTGCACAGAAACTTCATTTATCACTTTTCAGTATCAATTTCAGGATCACATTTCAGTTCAAGTGATACTTCTTCAGGGGCATTTTTCTAATATCACCCCCATCTAAATTATCTTATTTCTTCAACCCCCTCAACTAAGTTACTCTTATCTCAATACACTGGTTTATATTTATACCACTTACTATATACTGATTTTTCATTAGATTTATTGGAAGCTCTAGAAGATTAGGAATCAGATCTGGTTTTTGCTCACTGATGTGCAAAATGAGGTTTAACATAAAGTGGGTACTTATCAAATATTTTTTAATTAATTAATTATTCTATGAATTAAGAGCTGTGTGATCACAGAGATATAAAGATAAAATGAATGTGAACACTGGTATCTTGTAAGTACATGTAAAATCATCTGTATAAAACTGATCCTTTCTGGCCACATACTACAAATCTTGGGTCATCATATACTAGGTTTGTATGATACATAAAACAGGTGCCACCCTAAGAATTCTTGCTGGCCTTGGATACAACACTCAGAATTCAAACATGATTCTTCTCATTCCCAGTCTGATATAGACATAGAGACAAGTGTGATTACTTGCTGGGATTAATCACAGAAGACATAGACACTCTGTGAATGTAACCATGTGTTAAAAGTACATACTTTCATTCAGGCTTCTGCAGACTAGCTACAATATGTTAATGGTGCCACCACAGAGAATATAAGCCTTTTAGCAATACAAGAGCAAGAAATGTTGGAGACTTTTTTTTAATGTATATTGAGAGGTAGAATAGGAGTCAGGAAAATGGGGTGTTGATGTGGCCATAAATAAAGATTTTTAAAGAGGAAAATGGACATTATGTCAAATGCACCAAATGCTCCAACTATATTTGAAAAAAAATACCCACAGTTTTCCAAAACATCATGCTGTATTATGCTATCTCGAAGTCAGTGGTCGTGATGTTGGAGTTCCCAGCAATGACTAGCATGAAATAAATAAGGAAGACAAATAGCACTGAATTTGAATCTGGGGCAGTAATGGAATTATGGTATTCTTTCTGTGCATTGTCTGAAATACTGACTTGGAAAAAAAAGTCAATGATTATGGTAAAGGGATCATTCTTTCAGGGGAATCTTTTCATTTGTTTTCTTTTTTTTTGTTTTTTTTCTTTTCTTTTCTTTCAAAATAGTAAGGGAGTACAAATGTTTTTGTTACATGGCAACCTTTTATAATGCTTATGTCAGGGGTCTTAGTCTGCCCATCACCCCAATAGTGTTCATTGTACCCAATGGGAAAGCTTTTACCTCTCTGCTCCTCTCTGCCACTTAGTTTCCAATGACCTTTACATCCCTTTGCACTCATGTGTGCCCATCGATTAGCTCCCAATTATTAGAGAGTACATATGGTGTTTGTTTTTCCATTCCTGAGATACGTCATTTATGATAATGGTCTCCAGTTCCATCCAAGTTGTAAAAGACATTATTTCATTCTCAAGGGAGTCTTTTCTTAAGCACTCTGACTAAAACTGACCTACATCTCTGTATCTCTCTTTTTTTTCTTTTCTCCAACTAGAAACAAAGGAAGGACAGACATCTCTGTCTTTCTTATATCCTATGGTTATGATTCCCTGTGTGATTACTTACTTGCTGTCTTTTTGAGATTAGACAGAGTAATGATCAATAGTCTTTGCTCACCCTAAAAACAAAGGATATCTGCTATATTTGGAAGTCAATTTCTTTATAATTACATTGAATAAAAGCACCCCTGTTGTCAGTACAGTCCAGCCTTTGCTTGTTCTTCCAACATAATTACTGAAAGACGTCATGCATGTCCTGCTTTGGACAAAAAAAAAAAACTAAAATTATATGGCCACCTTCGGAAGGTCATTCCTCTAATGGTCCCCACTGGACACCAGTAGGGGTCACAAGTGGTTCATTGAATTTTTCCCTTCCTATTTCAATGATGCATAAGGCAGATTTGTTTTAGAATTGTATCTGTGAGGACAGGCCCTTAAGAGTCTTGGCATGGCTAAAGAGATAAGACTTGTCCAAAGAACTGGGTGTGTAGAGATTCTGTATATGCTAGCATCAGAGAAAACTAATTCACTACAAAGCCAAAGCAGTCTTAAAATTCCAGTTTACCTGAATTGTTATGACTATTAATTCTATGAATGGTCTTTTATTAAATTTATTTATCTATACTTTATTATATATTTTATAAATTGTAACATCTCCAGCATGATTGAAATATTTAAAAAATGTAATCATAATTTAGAAGCATAAAAAATATATGACATGGATTTTTTAAAAGTTTCCTCCAAGAATTTTTTAATTTTATTGAACTCTGACTTAAATCATTTCTCTCAAGAGAATATATTTATTTTGTTGGCTTTCATATTTTCCCTTTATTCAAGAAAATGTGAAGCATCTTACAATAAAACCAACTGTAAAAAACACTGCCACCAACTGGCAAACACTGAATGAAAGATGAAAATTGAGCAAAAAGGGAAAAGAGGAAGGCAAATACATCTTTTTAAAAATTATTTTTAATTGACAAATACTAATTGTGTATATATATGGAGTACAATGTGATGTTTTGATTTATACATCCATTGTGGAAAGATCCTATCAAGCTAATTAACATATTCATTATCTCTCAAATTATTATTCTGTGGTGAGAATGTTAAAAGATCTCTTCTTTTAGCAATTTTGAAATATGAAATTCATTATTATTAACTTTGGTCACCACGCAGTGCAATAGATCACTAACATTTATTCCTCTAGTCTAACTGAAACTTTGTACCCTTTGATCAACATCTTGTCTTATTCCCATTCTTTGCCCTCCCCTCCCCCAGCCTCTGGTAACCACCTTTCTATTCTCTGTTTCTATGTGATCAACTTTTTTTAAAAAAATCCATCTTTAATTATAATAAAGTGAACAGTTGAATTTATGATAATAAACACTAAAAGTATTGCACATATTTAAAATTGCCCCCTGAAAATTTCAGAATAGGCCAATGCAATCTAGCTCAATTCCCTCACTTTTGAGATAAAGGAAATTGCAAAAACTTCCTAAGGAATAGAGGAACGTTTTAGGCTACTAGATTCCAGGCCCAATTATTCTCCAACGGGTTTAGTGAAGCCATCTGTAATCACCATCTCCATCACTTCTCTTGTTTCCTGATTCCCACATAGTTGATAAGAATAATTTGTCAGCAATAAAAAAGTAATGTCATATCAAATCAGTGAAGTTTTAAGAAAGAGACCTAGAAAAATTATGAATATTATATAGAATTATATTAGAATTAAAATTATTTTTTGAAATTCACATTGCCATGATCTTTATATGCCTACTACAAATATTATTAATAAAATTTTGAATTTATATAATAGCATTAATTTCCAGTTTCAACCTTCTCTTCAAGAGGAGGATATGAGGAGAAATATATTAGTTCCTCAGATTTTTCTGCTTTATCCCCAACAGAGGAGACCACTACCTTCATTAAGAAGGAAGCCCAGGCCCAGTCATCTGGTTACTACAAAGGTAATTGTGTCCTCAGAACACAGGGGAGAAGGATGTCATACATCACAGAATCCAGGATGATTAGCAGTGAGGGATCCAAATGACTGCCTAAGTCTCCTACACAAGCAGGGGGACCCAGTTCCAAAGAACAAAAAGGGATCATGAAATGTCCCCCAGGGAATCCCTGGATGACATAAATAATCCTCCTATCACAGAAGGAACTATTAGCTGCAGTCCCTTGTGCAGAGATTATACAAGGCAATCAGGCTAACATGGCCCCTTAGAGACATAGACCAGTAGAACTCAAATATAAAACCATTTATCTATAAGTAACTGATCTTTGACAAAGTAGACAACAAAACACACTGGTGAAAAGGAGCTCTATTCCATAAATGGTACTGGGAAAATTGGGCAGCCACATGCAGAAGAATGAAACGGCATCCCTACCTCTGTTCTGTAAATGTCTGTTAGGTACATTTGATTTACCATTTGGTTTAAGTCCATCATTTCTTTATATATTTTCTACTTTGATGATTTGTCAATCTATGACAGTGGGATGTTGAGGTCCCCAGCGATTACGATGGTGCTATTTATTTCTTTGCTTATTTCTAGTAAAATTTGCTTTATGTATCCAGGAGGTCCTGTGTTGGACACATATGTATTTAGGATTATTACATATTCCTGTTGAGTTTTCCCCTTTACCATTATATAATGACACTCTTTGTCTTTCTTTACCTTTGTTGACTTAAAGTCAATTTTATCTGATATGAGAATGGGTACACCTGTTCTCTTTTGATTTCCATTTGCATGGAATATTTTTTTCCACCCTTTCACATTGACTCTATGTGCATCCTTGTGATTTAGATGTATTTCCTGGAGACAACAGACACTTGGGCTGTGTTTTTTCATTCATTCAGCCAGCCTATGTCTTTTGAGAGGAGCATTCTGTCTGTTAAAGTTAATTGATAGCACTGATATGTGGGATGTTGGTCTGTTCATCCTGTTGAGTAGGCCCTTATCACTTTGTTTTACTACTTTTTCTGTTATTAAGAGTTGGGAGTTGTTGGGGGTTTTTTAAGGTGAATTTACATTGGTGGGTATCTGTTGTGCTGATTTGTGTATAGTAACGTTCTGAGTATTTTGTGTAGAGCAGGTCTGGTCGTTGCAAATTCCTTCAGTGTTTATTTGTCTGGAAAATATTTAATTTCTTCACCTATTGTGAAACTTAGTTTTGAAGGATACAAAATTCTAGGCTGTCAGTTGTTCTGTTTAGGTTGATTGAAGATGCAGCCCCAATCCATTCTGGCTTGCAAAGTTTCCACTGAGAAGTCTGCAGTTAGCCTGATGGGTTTACTTTGCAGGTTATTTGATGCTTTTGTCTTGCAGCTTGGAGAATTTTATCCTTCATTTTGGCTTTAGCCAGGTTGATTACTTTGTGTCTTGGATATGACCTATTTGCTATGAATCTTCCCAGTGTTCGATATCCATCTTGTATCTTTATGTATGACTTTCTGCTGATACCAGGAATGTTTTCCTCAATAATTTCCCCAAATAGGTTTTCCATACTTTCAGCTCGTTCTTCTTCTCCCTCAGGGATACCTGTAATTAGAATGTTAGTTAATTTCACATTCACCCCATCTTTCTGTAAGGGATTTCTTGGCCTTTTTTTCTTTTTTTTTACTCCTCTCTGCCTCTTTGAATGATTGGATTATCTAGAGAGTCTTGTCATCAAACTCTGAAATTCTTTCTTCTCCTTGGTTTAACCTATTGTTAAAGCTTTCTGCTGTGTTTGAAATTCCCTAAATGACTTTTTCATTTCTTTAAGTTCTATTTTATGCTTTCTTTATGTTTTCTGGCTCTCTAGTGACTTTTTCATTTTTTACATTGATTTCCTGAATTTTTTTGGAGGGCTTCTTTTTGTTGCTTTTAAATTTTTTCTTCAATTCCATTCATCTTATTTACCATCCATATTCTGAATGCCGTTTCTGCCATTTCAGCAATTTCCTTTTGGGTGAAAACCACTACCATAGCTCCATTGTGTTCCTTTGGGAATGTTAAACCATTTTGTTTTTTCATGTTCCCAGGATTCTTTTGCTGTTTTCTTCTCATCTCGCTCCTGTTCTCTTGTCTATGGGTTAATAGAATTGCAAGGCACACGTTCTCCTTTGCTGGGAACTCTCTCAAACCAAGTCCAGGAGTGACAGCTGCTCAGGGCTGGAGGGTCCTGATTGACATGTTGGACCACTGGGTTGTTTTGCCAGCCCTGCGATAGTGGTGGGGACTCAATAGGTGAGTCTTGGGGTCCAGGTATAATTCTGGGATCTGCAAAGCCTTTCAAGTTCTCATAACCTAACCACACCCAGCCTTGCTCCTCCACCCACCTCTGCTATGGTGGAGATTAAGCCAACCCCTGGGAGCTACACAGCCCCTCCCAAGCCGTGGGACATTCAACTGCTCCAACTGAGGGACTAGAGCTTATCACAGGCATAAAGAAGATCTCTTCAGTTGGCTCTTCCCTGCAAGCATCAACAACTGACAGGGAGAACAACTCTATAGCTCATTATAGCATCTACCAACTCCGTAGGTAGTTGTACCCAACAGGTAAATTGTCTAAAGATCATTGTATTGTCTCAGAAAAGAGTAAAATAGCAAATGCGTATTTGTGTCTGATAAATCAAAGATGCAACTGTAATCATTGAGATGCATTTTTATTTTTTGTTTTTTTATTTTGTTTGTGTGATATATTTTCTTTATTTTTTATTATTCTTCCAGCTTTATGGAGGTATGCTTGACAAATAAAAATTGTATATATTTAAGGTATACAACATGTTTTGGTATATGTATACATTGTGAAATGGTTACCACAGTCAAGTTAATTAAAATATCTATTACCTTAGATAGCTACGCCTTTATTTTTTAATTGTGGTAAGAACACTTGAGATCTACTTTCCTAGTGAGTTTTAAGTATACAATACATTATTACTAATTATGGTCACTATGCTATGTATTAATTCTCCAGAACTTATTCACCTTATAAATGAAAATTTGCCCTTTTATAACTAAAATCCCCTCCATCCAGCCACTGGTAATCACCACTCTACTCTTTAATGTGAATTTGACTTTATGTAGTTTCGATTCCACATATGAGTGAGATTATGTAGTATTTGTCTTTTTATGTCAGGCTTATTTTATTTGGTATAATATTTCAGGTTCATCCATGTTGTCACAAATGGCAAGATTTCCTTCTTTTGTTAAGGCTGAATGATATTCTATTGTGTATATACATACTTTTATATATGCACATATATACATATATGCATATAAATACACAATAGAATATTGTGCTTATGTATAACTATATACATAGAATATGTCATACATATACATGTATAGAGGTATGCCACATTTTCTTTTCCATTCATCTGTTGAAGAGCATTAAGTTTGTTGGCTCTCAAGAGTAAGCTGCAATGAACATTGGAGTGAAGATATCTTTTCAAGATAGTGATATCATTTCCCTTGTGTATATACCCAAAAGTGGGATTACTAGATTATATGGTAATCTTACTTTTAATTTTTGGAGGAAATTTCATACTATTTTTCACAATGACTGTCCAGATGTATATTTCCACCAAAAATGTATGAAGGTTCTCTTTTCTCCACTTATTTGCCAATACTTGTTGTATTTTGTCTTGTGATAACAGCCATTCTAACAAGTGTGAGGTGATAACTTTTCTTGGTTTTTTTATTTGCATTTTCCTGATGATTAGCGATGTTGAATCCCTTCTCATATACTGTTGGCCATTTGTATGAGAAATGTCTTCAGATCCTTTGCCCATTATTTATTTATTTATTTTGCTATTGAATTATGTGATTAAAAATATTCTAGACATTAACCTCTTATCAGATATATGGTTTGTAAATATTTTCTCCCATTTCATACGTTGCCTTTCATTTTGTTGATTGTTTTCTTTGTTGTGCAGAAACTCTTTACCTTGATCTAACTCCACTTATTTAATTTTTGCTTCTGTTGCCTGTGCTTTTGTTATCAAAAAAGTTGCCAAAACTAATTTTAATGACATTTTCTCTGTGATTCCGTCTAAAATTTTTATGATTTCAAGTCTCAGTTTAAGTTTAATATATTTTGAGTTGACTTTTGTTTATGGTGTAAGACAAGGGTCCAATTTCATTTCATTTTGAGGTTTTCACCCTCTAATCTCATAAAATCTTTTATACACTTTTCTGTCATTACTTACCACTGATTATATGTATTACTTTCAGAATTTTGCCAAATAGATTCAGAATTGGGTGGGAGAGGAAACAGGGACCACTTGAAATTCATATTTTATTTCCAGAATCTAGCATCTACCACCTAGATATTGAATGAAAAAATGAAGTTAAGGTGTATTGCTGATAGTAACACTATGCTAATACTTACAACAGGCAGAAAAGCATCTGAGGCAAGATAAGGGAGAGAGAAGACCTCCACTCACTTCCTGGATACCAATTTTAAACATTCTGAGATAGAATGGGACTTCCATTTGATGTGAGCCCATGAACGAGTTGTAAGACAGCAGTGAATGTGAAGCCCTTTCACAATCTCCTCGGTCCTGTATTTTTATACTATGAACAGCTCACTCTTTCCAATGCAGACTGTGAAAGAGAGAAAGCCCCAGGGAGACCAGCACTGCAGATTCTTCATCACTGTTAGGACAACCAACCACCCCGCCACCGTATTTTTTCTCCTTCAAGCAGATCTTGATAAGACAATAGAGGCAGCTAATGCTAAGCTTGGTCAGGGGAGGAAGAGCGATATGGCCAGTATAACATGGAAGGAAAATGTTAGGGAAAGCATAGTATCTTTCAGCAGCGCAACTCAGTGGAGTAGAGGCTATGAAATTCAGGACAAGCAATTGGAGAGAGAAAAGACATTTATGAGGAAATCTAAAGAAAATAAATAATTAAAAAAATAGCAAAATTCTAACCCCTTAATCAAGCCTCCACTTGAATCCTTTTTTGAGGAGTGGTAAGGCTTCGGCAACAGGGGCTGTTGCCCACACACATTAGTTGTATACAGCCTCACAGATGTATTGTCCCGAGGTCTGAATTAACCCCTCATTTCTTTATTTCTTAAATGCCTTGCTCTTTCTTCTGCCCTTTTGAGTGAGAGATTCAGAAATAAACACATGAAACACATTTCATTGCAGTGAAAATAATTGTTGTTTATTAGGCAGAAGCCGGATGCTCAAGGCCCTTTATAATTTCCCTATGTTTTGTAGTTGGACTCTGGGGACAAAGGGACCTTTAATAGGAACTGGGCAGCAGGAAAGAGAGCTCAGTGGTATTTGTGAGCCAGAGCATTAGCCACACCAGTCACCACCTTCTGAAAGGCAGCCTGCACCTGCGGGCTGAATGCGTCGTGAAAGTGTTCAGCCAGCACGATCACCAGCACGTTGCCCAGGAGCTGTGGGGAAGAGACGAGAAGTATGAACATGATTAGCAGAGAGACTCAGCTTGGACTCAGAATATTTCAGCCTCATCTCAAGCAACGCTTAGCACCGTAACCATAAAACAAATGCGGAACAGCAGCTGGATCTTAGCTGCTTCTACCAATATGACACCTCCCATATCAGCCATGATTTATATGTAAAAAATATCCCTCCCTATTACTGTAACCCAGAAATTAAATTATCACTGTCATTTTTAGAATGATGCAAAGCAGCATGATATGTTTCATATCACGTCTTATAAGAAATAAGACAAACAAACAAAAAAGTGGACTAAAAGAAGAAAAGGTTTTTTAAAAAAATCACAAATGCCAAATTACTTTGATTTGGTCATTACACTGTGTATGTATGATTCATATACATGAATCAAAACATCACACTCTACAACCATAAATATGTACAATTATTATGTGTCAACTAAACATAAAATAAAAATAAAACAAATAAAGTAGGTAAGTTATTAATATCCAAACAATGCACATACGTACCAAATAGCAACATATTAGGCAGACTGTATAAGTTCTTCAGGGTTTTTTTTTTTTTTTTTTTTTTTTGGTCACTTATCTTCTAGCTATTTCCCTTTTTTTACATACAAAATTAAATCATTAAAAAAAAACAGAATAAATGACAGAAAAAAAAAGAGGAAAACAAGAAATAAATAATAGAAAACAAAGGTTGTGAGCAGAGAATAAAAGAAACTAAATAACCCTTAGGGACCCACAGTGATGCCACCAGATGCCTCTTATTCTAAACTGGACCTGGTACTCGTGCCCCCTCCACATAACATGAACTTGACAATAGAGAGAAGGAAGAAGGGAAACATTGAAGGTCCCATAGACTCACCGTGAAGTTCTGAGGATCCACGTGCAACTTGTCACAGTGCAGCTCACTCAGTTGGGCAAAGGTGCCCTTGAGGTTGTCCAGGTGATGCAAACCTTCACTAAAGGCACTCAGCACCTTCTTGCCATGGGCCTTCACTTTAGGGTTTCCCATAATAGCAGAAGGAGAGGACAGGTCCCCAAAGGACTCGAAGAACCTCTGGGTCCATGGGTAGACAACCAGCAGCCTTAGGGGGTGAAAGCAACCCAGGAGACAGAGAGAGTCAATACCCGTCAGAAACCCAGGACACTACTCTGGCCCCACAGTCCCAGTTTCCATTTGTCTCCTCAAGCCTGCCTTATAACCCTGATACCAACCTGCCCAAGGCCTCGCCACCAACTTTCTCCACGTCCACGTTGGCCCACAGACTGGTGACCTGATTATTCTCTTCAGGAGTGAGGAGCGTCATGGTGTCTGCTGTTGCTGGTGAACACAGTTGTGTCAGAAGCAAGCATAAGCAGTTGCTGCCCCCGCCCTGACTTTTATGCCCAGCCCTGGCTCCTGCCCTCCCTGCTCCTATGAGCAGATTGGCCAAGCCCAGGGTGTGGATCTCCAGGGTGAGGCCTGAATGATGGCAGCACTACTTGTCTCTGGCAGTTCTGAAACTGGTTTAGGAGTCTGACTTCAGACCCTCAGCTCTCCCTCTATGTATCTCTTGGTTCCATCTGAGCAGCACAAATTGCTACTAAAAACATCCTCCTTGGCAAGTTTACTCATATAATTTTGGGAATCATAGCCTAGCAGGCCTATTAGAGATTGCTTCCCCAGTTTTCTTATTACATGAATGAGGAACTGAGGCACAGAAAGTGGAAGGTATTTATTTGCTAGATGTGATTCAACTTAAGAGTATATATCTATTTCTGTGTCTCCAGAATATGCAAAATAACTACAAGGACAGAATGGACAAGGATGGAATGGACTACAGGGACAGTTCTAAGTATATCTTCCTTCTCCTGGTTTGGATTAAATCCTCCTAGTAAGAAAATAAATATTCATTCATTCATTCATTTGTTGTTATTGTTTTGTTTATAATAATTTGGTCATCAAACAAAATAAATGATGTTTAAAAAATAGAATCAATAAATATGAATCATATGTGTCCTGTATAATAGTTATTCTAATAGGTTTTGGGAATACAGAGATGGAAAAACAGAGAACATTCAATATAGTAATAAATATAAATAAGTAAAAAGGCAATTACAACTCGAAGTTGTTAGTAACATTGAGGTAAGAAATAGTTTCAAATGGGAGTCTAAGCAGAAACATCTGACTATTTCTGCCTAGGCTAATCTGGGAAAGTGTCTGGGGGAACAGAGAAGATTCTGTGACTTAAAAGTAGAGGTGGGGGCCGGGCGTGGTGGCTCACGCCTGTAATCCTAGCTCTCTAGGAGACCGAGGCGGGTGGATTGTTTGAGCTCAGGAGTTTGAAACCAGCCTGAGCAAGAGCGAGACCCCGTCTCTACTAAAAATAGAAAGAAATTAATTGGACAACCAAAAAAATATATAGAAAAAACTAGCCGGGCATGGTGGTGCATGCCTGTAGTCCCAGCTACTCGGAAAGCTGAGGCAGGAGGATCGCTTAAGCCCAGGAGTTTGAGGTTGCTGTGAGTTGATGCCACGGCACTCTAGCCCGGGCAACACAGTGAGACTCTGTCTCAAAAAAAAAAAAAAAAAAAAAATAGAAGTGGGAATGTGGAAAGGCATTCTAGCCTTGGCTCAGATTATATTTTTTCCTAGGTCACTAAAAATGCTGTGTTTTAGAATCCTTTCCTCTATTCAAATTCCCATTTCTGTATATATTTTGTTTGTTTGTTTAAACCTCCTTTTACTAAAATGTATTCTTTTGTCTCTATAGATTTTCCAATATCTTCCTTCCTCCCACCTTTTCTTTCCCCCATGCAGTGACTTAACTTCCCAGGCTAGGAAGAACTTCTGAAGTATAGAGTTCTGCTCCGTGCTGTTAAAAGATGCAATGAAAACAGCAAAGGCAATAAGTGAGCTGAGTGTAGGCTCTCGGCATTTCCTGAGAGCCCTGCTACTCATTTCCGCAATTATCTATCATCTCTACCTTCTGAATCTGCCTCCTGCCTGAATTCCCATTTCTTGTCAGCAAGAAAAGGCCATACTTCTTTTACTCTCCACGTTTCTCCTCATTTGGAACCTTCTCCAGATTCAGGCACCCCAATGCCGCAAATGATCTTTCTCTCTCCTTTGTCGTTGCTGATATCAAATATTTACCGGAGACCTCTCATCCTTTCAGCTCTAACACTCTGAAATTCCAGTTACAAAAATATTTTGAGGCTAAACAGAAGAAAAGGGATTCCCTATGTCCATACCAGGATTGGCCTACTCTGAGTATAATTAAGAGGATGAATATTAATTTCCTTCAAGAGATTCATGACACTCATATATAGGGATGAGATTTTCTCATTTATTTCAAAAATTTCACTCAAGTAGATATTTGCTTACATGTTCTAGTGTTCAACCTTAAATTCCTCAAGTGTGACATTTTAGCAATCTAGTCTATATTTTCATGGGTCAAGCACAGTCTAGCTATTTACTACAGTTTTCTGTCCCAGATGCACAAACTCTTGGTTACCTCAGCTTAGCATCTTCTCAGAATTAATTAATAAAAATGCTCTGAGAAGAGTAGAACTAATAGAAACAAACCAGATACACACAAAAATAATCTGGGAATGGAACAGTTTAATTCATAGTAGCATTAACACCAAAGGAACTATCTATACAATGATCTTATTATTCAGATTTTCCTCTAGTTCCAGAAGTTCTAAAACAAGAAATAATTATTGATTTATTCATCCATTCATTATTTTATTGAATAAATATTTACTTATTGCCTATGGAAAAATTTAATACAAGGCATAGCAGGCATGCAAAATAGTACAGAATAGGCAGAAATGTTTATAGAACATGGAGTGTGTGTGTGTGTGTGTGTGTGTGTGTGTGTATCTGTGTGTGATGAATAAGAAGAAATAGGAAAAATAAGTGGATGGGTAAGGTTTAGAAAGATTTCCTTAGACAGTATAGGAAAGTTCACTGAGGCTGAGGCCAAGATACTGCACAAGTAATATGTGAGCATTGAAATTTTTCTAAAAAGGGGGTAGAGAGAATAAGAGGGAATTATTTTTGGAGATGTTTTAAGGCAAGTAAGAGAGGGAGGTTATTTCTTAGAGCAGGGACACTCGATAGAGTGTGGTATTATGAACTGCAATGTGCAGGCAAAGGAAGTAGGAAGAAAGGAAACTTAACAGTGTCTTAAGCAGTCATTATGTCTCTAATTGAGCACACTGTTTTCTCAGTAATTGTTGGAGGTGGATCAGAGCATTAGTCTTGAGGCTATGTCTGAGATTCAAGGTCTCCCATAGAGCCTCTGCAGTGCCAGTACCTTCTCTGTATCAAACATTCTTGACAATTTCCATACTTTGGAAGTAGAAGTGTCACTCATTAGTGTCTGTGTATGGCTCCCTTTCTTTTCTCATCTCCCTTGACCTTTTGTATAAGACACGAGAGCTCTCTATCTGTAGACCCTCAGGGACCTTCTCACCTTCTCAGACAAAAAAATAAAATAAATGAAATAAATCAGAAAGTCGAATTGAAAGATCTTTATTAGGCAGATGCCATATCCTTGAGGTAGGCACTATTTCCCCAATTGCAGAAGAGAGAATCTATGGAAATAGGGTCTTCCATTGGTCACCAGGAAATGGTCCAGGGCCTCAATGGTACCTGTGAGCCAGGGCATTAGCCACATCAGCCACCACCTTCTGATAGGCAGCCTGCACTTGCGGGGTGAATTCCTTGCCAAACTGTTCAGCCAGCACAACCACCAGCACATTGCCCAGGCGCTGTGGGGAAGAGGTAGGCAGACACATAGGTATGATTAACAAAGAAATCAATATTGGCTTCTGAGAAACTCGGCTAACACCCAATTTTTTTCTGCCCATGTCCTAGCCCAAGTTGATCTCCATGTCATTCATGCCAGCATTAATTATACATATGTATGTATGCACATAATGCATATCTAATACTAGATACTTAAGTAGTGTACAGTATATATATGTGTACATATATATTATATACATATAAATTGATTGATTAGTGTGATGATAGTCTGTCTCTTACCAAAAACTCGTGCTCTACTTCCAATATGAAATTCTAACCTTTCATCCTCAGATATTTACTTTCCATTTCTTTCATTTCATTTATTCCTGAATTTACAAAATTTAAATTATTATTCATTTTAAAAATGATTTATAGCCTCTGAAACAGCATTCTGTGCCTCTCCTCTTTGAGTTGGACCATCTTCTATCCCCAAATAAAGAGACAGAAGGATTTTTCAAAGTGTACAACTAGCAGATGAGAACTGATATGCATAATTTGAGTTGTGATTGAAGAAAAAGAAATAAATGGGGGGTTGGGAGAGATATAGGCAAATGATAAGATATTAAATTCAAAAATTCAATAAAAAGTAAGATTGTGAAAAAGGAAAAAATACAGAATGTTGAAAGAAGAAAATTGACAAAAATTTGAAAAGCATTAAATGATGAAATATGGTAAAGTAAAAATGAATGTGTAGAAAGAACATGTAGGTAAAGAACTAGAGTGAAAGACTAGAAAGTGAAAGGGAAAAAATGGAACATCTCGCAGACTCACCGTGAAGTTCTCAGGATCGACATGCAATTTGTTACAGTAGAGCTCGCTCAGCTCAGCAAAGTTGCCTTTGAGATCATCGATGCATGAAACAGCTTTTCCAAAGATGTTAGCTGCTTCTTGCCAGAAGACTTGACCTTGTGGCTGCCCATTAGCAGAACCAGAGGACAAATTCCCCAAAATTATCGAAGAACTTCTGGGAACATAAGTAGACAACGAGCAAGAACCTATAGGGCAGTCATCACAAAACAGATGAAAAGTCAGACTACGTAGTATAACTGGCTCTCCCCGCTTTCAGGAACACTTTCTGCCTTTCTGCCCCCGACCCTGGCCTCCAGTGCCTACCTGCCCAGGATCTTGCCTCCAGCCTCCTCCACATTCACGCTTCCTAGCAGGCTAGCCAAAGAGCCTTTGCCTCAGCAGTGAGATGCACCACGGCGTCCGGCCTGCGAGTCTACTGGTAACCACAGATGAGCCAGAAGCTCACCTGTGCTGCTGCTTCTCTCCGTGGCCTTTTGTTCTTCATCTCCAGCCCCCAGCCCTTTGTCTCTCCTAACAAAATGAGCCTACTGTTCAAGGGTTGGTTGTGATCCCAAGGGTGGAGTTTGGGCAAGGCAGGCTTTGTGAGATGGATGTTTGTGTCTCAGGGTAGCTCCCCTCAGGGGGACTCTGCCATTCAGGATCAAATTTTAAACCTCACTTCTTTCCCCTCTTTTTTTCCTGCATTACCCCTTACCATCTCGTGTGCAATTTATTTCTCAAGGTCCCCATCACCACTAGCCCACTATAACCTGAAGGCTGATAATGAGGAATAAATTGGAAACAAAAGCAATAAGAAATATACATCTCTTAGCCATCAACTCCTGTCCAAGAAGTTGTGACAGTGTATTATTCTGTTATCCAGCCAGGCTGTATGTGGAAGAAGCCACAGTCCTCCTTGGTCCCTAATTCTTTTAAGAATGCATTGAGGGCACAATTTTATCACTTTTTAGAATGGAAATAAATGCCTCCATCCAGCATTGATTTGGAAGCAGGATAGGAAAAACTAGCCAACTAAGAGCAAGACTGAGTGTTATTCCTGTGTTTTTTAATCTATTTAATAGTCTGCACTTATCTGAGCAAAACGTAGTGTCTCCGAGTGTAGACAATAGTCTGCATAATATTCCATGTACCTACCAATTTGTGTTAGAGAATAAAGGTGTTTATTTGGTTTTGGGGGAGAAGGGTGCAACTGTGCACAATGAAGAGAATAAAAAAAGATTCCATGGCAAGGACTGGATATTAAGTGATTTGTCTCTTGCTCATGTTGGATTTACGCTCTGTTGCTGTGTTTAACTTTTTCTCATTTCTAATCAGGCAGAGGCAGTCTTCACTGACAGTATTCCACATGCCACTGCCACTGTGAATCTAAAATGTTTTGGATTATTCTACCTGATGATCACCTAAGTTGCTTTGTTCTCACACATCTCAAACAAGCAATTACAGATTAGCCTATTGTCTCCATACTTAGTGCTCCAGGATGCTAATTTGTTTGTTTTCCCCTGAGATAAAGCATTACAAGAAATAAAGTTTAAGAAATCACCTCTGTGGGTACTTAGAGGATACTATAAATTTCAAAGAGCTCAGCCCATATATCAGACCTGGATTTCAGATATTAAAGAAATAATCTTTAAATCTGAATATAGTCAGGAAGCTGTTATCTGTTTTACCTAGGAAAATAGGGAAGATTTGTAGTGATAGACAGATAAGAGTTTGAAGGAAAACCAAGAATTTTCTCTTTAAGAGCAGAGATCATGAAATGCGGAAAAAGAAGTAGCAACTTTGATAATATCCAGGAAACATCCTTATATTCAGCTGTGGGGACTAACCTGAGAAGGTAGCTCAGGTACTTACTCTCTAATGGCCCTAAAACTGATCCCCAAAAGAATATATGTTTATTGCCACAGCTCATACTTAAGTACATACATCTACAACCCTGCATGTCAGTGAAAAGCTGCCCCATCTTCCCAGCAAACCACACAGATGGATTTTATCAGTTACTGCTAACTCATGCTTTTCTCTCACCAGCTATAGGTAGCAGTTCTAGAAGTATTGGTTCTTTCTTGTTGGTGCTCTACCCTTCCAAGTGTTTTCTATACTCACTGCTTCTACTGTGGTCTAGACCCTTATGATATCAATACTCAGTCATCATCACAGTCATCAAAATTTGCCATTCATTCTTCATACATTAATTCAACAAAAATTTCTTTAAGCTCTATATGCCATCCACTTTTCTTAACACTGGGAATCTTAAATAAACTAGACAGACAGCTTCTCTGGTCTAATGATCCTCACACTACAGTGAGCAGAGGAGACCAACACATATATTTAAAGAAATGAATGAGTAAGAGAATGTCAAATGGTATTATATGACATAAAGAAAATGCACACTGTGAAAATGGTAGTGAGGGACTGAAGACAAGTAATATCAGGATAGCTGTCCTAAGGGAAGTTACATTTGAAGTGGGACTTCTGTGATATGTAGGCATAAGAAGTTCCAGAAAGCAGGAAGGGCACATGTGAAATTCTGAGGCTGAGGAGAAACAGAATAAAGAAAAAAAGAAGAAAAAGAAAACACAACTTGAAATTTCACTGTATATAAAGACTAAGGCTGGAGTAAAATGTACTAAGGAATCAAATTTGGAGACATGGGTCCAGGCTTATTATTTGAGTCTTATCAATGAGAGTAATAGAGTGGATATTTCATTCCAAAACATGGAAAACCAGTGGAGATTTGTAAACTTGAGATTAGTAGGCTTTCTAATCCACACAAGACCCAAGTTTATTTTTCCCCTTCTCCATCTGCCTTAGTCAGCTAAAGGTGCTATAAAAAAATATAATTCCATGGACTGGATGGCTTGAGTAACAATTTTTTTTCTCACATTTCTGGAGTTCAGGAAGACTAAGATTAAGGTCTCAGCCTATTAGGTTCCCAGTGAGTTGCAGATGCCTAACTCTTCACTGTGTCCTCAAAGGGAAGAAAGAGAGGTCTCTGCTATCTCTTCTTATTATTATAAAGAAAATAATCCCATGATGGGGATTCCACTTTCATGAGCTCATCTAAACCTAATTACTTCCCAAAAACCTCACCTAAAACTAAGGTCACATTGAGGGGTTGAGTTTCAACATATGTATTTTGGGGAGAGACAAACATTCAGGCCATAATGCCATTACATCACACTCTTGCTTATAAATATGCATTAACTTCCAATTACACAAGAATTCCAGTGAATCTGTCTTCCCAACTAATGTACTCAAATTCTTCCCAATTCCTTTTGATCTCACAGTGCTGCTCTGTTGCTTAGACATATAAGGCTAATGAGGGCACGGCTAAAGTTTCTAAGCCTCTGCTGGTTCATTTCCCCGCCCTAAATCTTCATCTCCTCCAGTAGCTTACAGTGCTATCTCTTTCTTGAAATGCTGTAGCCAATCTTCACACTTGGGCATTGTCTCTCCTGAGGGTATGGGACCAATTCAACTTCCTGGGCATGCATGAACACTTAAAGCATAAAGTTCCTAAATAAAACCAGACACAGTTCTTTGGAGTTATCTTGGAAAAGAGCTATCCTTGCTCTGATCTTCAAAACCATCAACCCCCAATCTAGCCCCACAAAGGCTGTGAAAAGACATTTGCCCTTAGAAATTGTGTCGTACTAAATAGAATAGAATTACAATCTCTGCCTGGACCTTCACCTTTTAATTCCTGGAACACTTTTGCTCCATTGAACCCCATCCTTGCTACTCTGTCTCCATTTAGCCCCTGAGATCTTCCCTGAAGTCATGCCCTTCTCCTCTCAATTATCTGTTTCTGAGGAGTCCCATCCTATAGAGCTCTCCTTCCCACCAGAACTCTCCCATACTTTTTACTTTCCCTTGCAGAACTCCTATGTGCCTGTTTCTTTATTGCCTCGTTCTTTCATTTTCTCATAAAAATTCACATCTTATGTAAACACAATAGGTAGCATGCACACCACACACACACACACACACACACACACACACACACACCCCTCAACATAAAAGCCCTTGGGGCTCATACACTTAAAAGAACACAGGGAAAGAAGAACTGAAGACAAAGATGTATGACTTCATAACAGAATAGTTTTATTATTTATTACTTGACAGTTCTCCCTGACAGCTCTGCATCATGGGCAGGGGACTCAGTGGTACTTATGGGCCAGGGCAATGGCCACTCCAGCAACCATCTTCTGCCAGGTAGCCTGCACCTGCGGGGTGAATTCCTTGCCAAAATACTTTGCCAAGACAATCACCAGCTCGTTTCCTAGGAGCTGTGAAGGTAGAGACAATAGAGATGAGAACAAAGTAAGTAGAGAGGTACAGGCTGGTCTCCAGGTATCGGGACACCCAACTCCCACTCAGAACCAAGCCTATGTCAACCTCTCGTGAACCCTGAGGTTTTGCCTAGCCATTAAACATAGGTAATTTTTTCCCTTTGCAGGACTAATCACTAGCCATGATTTATATCTTTCTACCTTATTACCACCAACAGCTCCACATTTTGAGGGCTGAAAAATATTTTTTAAAAAATCTCACGGCTCTCTTTCCAAACCCTGTGTTCCAGTTGTTTCTCTTTCTCAGAGACTCTGCCCTCCTCCTGGAATTATAGGATGTAAGTTTGAAATGAGAGTTTAGCAGTATTTTTTATACGTGTCTGGCCAATATAGAAATAGCCTTAGCAATATATGTTTGGCCACCTAGGTTTCTTCTTTTTACTGAGCCAACATATACCTGCCTACGTGTATCTTTTCAATGGTCATTTTTTTCCACCTCCAGCAAGGTTTGTTAAAAAAAATGAAAAAAATAAGAAAAAAAAAAAAGAAAAAAAAAAGAAAAAGAAAACACAAAGTTCTTTTTAAAGGAGTCTAATTAACAAAGTCATTTTCCTCATCTTTACCTAATCTTTTCTCAAAGCTAACAGAATGCAAATAAATATATCTCCAAATATCTCACACCCTGAAGGTGGCCTCAGTTATATTCAGATCAATGCTAAGTTATCTAAACCACACCAAGATTAAAGGCAAGAGGGCTTTAACATTTCCTGGACTTACCTTGAAGTTTTCAGGATCCACATGCAGCCTGTCACAGTGCAGCTCACTCAGGTGGGCAAAGGTGCCCTTGAGATCATCCATGTTCTTTATAGCTTCTCCCAAGGAAGTCAGCACCTTGTTTCCATGGGCCTTGACCTTAGGGTTGCCCATGATAGCAGAGGCAGAGGACAAGTTTCCAAAGTTGTCAAAGAACCTCTGGGTCCACGGGTAGACAACCAGGAGTCTATGAGATAGGACAATAGCAATTAGAAACCCAGAAGTTGTCAGTAGTCCCGAGAAGTATCCTGCATTTCTGCCGTATACAGATTCATTCTATCCCTCCCTCGTCCTGGCCCCCAGAGCGTACCTTCCCAGGACTTCTGCTCCAGCCTCTTCTACATTCACCTTGCCCCACAGGCTTGTGATAATAGCCTTCTCTTCCACTGTAAAATGAACCATGGTGTCAGGATCAGGAGCTTGTCGACAATCTCAGATGTGTCAGAAGCAAGTATGTGCAATTGCTAGAAGGGGCTTCCTTTTATTTCTCCATTCCTGACCCCCTGGCCCCTTGCATCACATGGTGCTCTGAGGCTATTGGTCAAGGTCGCTTGGTCAAGGTTATTGGTCAACGCAAGGCTGGTCAACCCTGGGCGTGGTTTAGAGAGGGGAAGGGTTCAGACAGACGTTTACATTGAGATAGTGCGGGGAAGGGGCCCCCAGGAAGACTCTACTGCTTAGGTTTTTATGGTCTTTGTCTTGTTTCAATGCAGTTATTCCAATTTTTTTCCTCATTAATTCTTTCCTTTAGCTAGTTTCCTTCCCTGTCCACCATAGAATACTCTAGAACTTCTTTGCCAGCCTTTTCTACATTCTTGTCTCTAGCCCCAGAGAGGCCTGTAGATTAAAGCTAAAGCAAGGCAAATATTGGAAAATTTTGGGAATTGTGAAATTCTTTTTAGACATGAGTCTAGGATCTCTGATGGGACAAGTGTAAGTCTCGTTTAGTAGGAGTGGTTTCTAAGTCAGAAGTGCTGTACTCATGTTTGAATGCACTCTCTGTGGATTTAGGCCATGATCTCTCTAGTTCACAATAGTCTGGGGAAAAGTAATTTCATAAAGCAACACTTTCAGTTCAGGAATCAATTAGTGTTAGGTAATATAATATAAGACTGAACACTTACCTCAGTATTTACTTACCTGTATCCGTTTGAAATAAAGCACGTATGTTTCATCTGAGAAAAAGTATTTGTCTTCATGTCAGTGCATGCATCTGGGCACCAGATGATGTGCATTCCACACTGGATCAGTGTATGTGCTGGCTGGTGACCCAGGTTTCTGGTGTAGTGCTTATGCTTAGTGAAGACAATGGTAGAAAGTTCCTTGGTAGGTAATGGATTTGAATTAATTATCTGATTAATGCTAGGTCACTTTTTAGACAGTTTTATTTCAAGACATAACATTAGAAAGACTTTCTTTTCTTCCTCTTATGTGCTTGTAAAACAACTCCAAAGAAGCAGGGGCTATTTCCATTGAGTATTAGTCTACACACTGTCACAGCTGGGACATCACTGTACTGTAGAACTGTACGTGTATGTTCATTATGGATTTGTTTTCAGTTAAATTGTCTTAGGCTGGCAATATCTAGTTCTAGATCTAGCTCACTAAGAGGTCAAGAGTGTGTCTGTCCACCACCCCATCATCATCATCATCCTTGAGCCCTTGATACCAAGAACCCAAATAATACAGAATAATAGTTTAGGACAAAAACAAGAAAAAGAGACTGATTGATTAAAAATGCGCATTGCTTGGTTTTTTTGTTGTTTTTGTTTTTTGCTATTGAGTTGTTCAAATTCTTTGTATATTCCGGATATAAATTCCTTGTCAGATTAATAGTTTTGCAAATATTTTATCCCTTTCAATAGGTTGTCTCTTAACTCTGTTGATTTCTTTGCTGTGCAGAAATCTTTTAAGTTTAATGTAGGCTGATCTGTCTATTTTTGTTGTTGTTGTTGCTAATACTTTTTGGATCTCAGCCATAAAATCTATGCCTAGACCTGGATAAAGAATCTGATAGACATTTCCAAAAAGAAGACATACAGATGTCCAATAGGTATATGAAAGAATGTTCAATATCACTAATCATCAGGGAAATGCAAATGAAAACCACAAGGAGATATCATCTTACCCCAGTTAGAATGGCTATTATTAGAAAGACAAAAATTAATAGATGCTGATGTGGATGCAGAGAAAAGGGAACTCTTACACATTGTTGGTGGGAATGCAAATTAGTACAGCCATTATGAAAAACAATATGGAGATTTCTTAAAAAAAAATTAAACAAAAGCTACCATGTGATCCAGAAATCCTACTACTGAATACCTACCCAAAGAAAAATAAGTCATTATATTAAAGAGCTACAAACACCCTACGTTTATTGCAACACTATTCACAATAGCAAAGATATGGAACCAACCTATGTCCGTCAATGGATGAATGTGACGTATTTACAAAATGCCACACTATTCGGCCACACAAAAGAATTAAATCTTGTCCTTTGCAGCAACATGAATGTAACTAGAGGTCATTATGTTACATGAAATAAATCATACTTAGAACAACAAATATTTCAAGTTGTAACTCACATGTGGGAGCTAAATAAAGTTGGTCTTATGGAACTGGAGAGTAAAATGATGGTTATCAGAGCCTGGGAAAAATGTGAGTGTGGCTGAGAAATGGGTGTGATGGGAAATGAATAAAGGTTTGTTAATGGGAATGAACATTCAGTTAGATAGAAAGAATATGTCCTAATGTATACAACAATGTATTGTATATTTCAAATAGCTACAAGTGAGGACTTGGGATGTTCTCAGCACATAGAAATGATAAATTCCCAAGATGATGAATACTCCACATAAATTGACTTGAACATTACACATTCCATACATGTAACAAAATATCACGTGCCCCATAAATGTGTATGGATATTATTTATCAACAAAAAATGCACATTGCTTTCATTTTTTGACTGAGTGAAAATACTTAGTGCCATAAATAGCCTCTGTTTACTCTGTTTAGATGCATATTGAAAAGTTATAGAGCTCAGAGAGAATAGTGCTATTGATAGCCTATGACTGCAATAATCATTGGTCTCTCATCTCTATTGTGTGTGGTGTTATAAAACCAAATTAAAAAGCAATTCACACGATACATTCTAATCAATGTATAGGGGGAATGGAATGTCTAATAGAGTGATATTTGTCAAGATATGGCACTTTAACCTGGTGTAAAGTTCTCAAGCTTTGATATGAAAGACTCAGGATCTGAAGTCAAGACTACCTGAGCAAACTAGCACTCCCTCAAAAGTGGTTCAGTTAATATCCCTCATACATGAGGGTCCCCAGGTCAGTGCATGGTCTCCTTCTGCTATGATAACTTTCAGTTATCCACTGCCTCTTCTTCCCTTACATTCTCCCCAGCCAAAAAGATACCACATGTTTCTCACTCTACATTTATCCATCCTTACGATTTTGCAGACCTCACTGCTCCTCCCAGGTTTAAATTATTATATTTGTTCCCTTGAATCATCATCCATATCTAGTCTCTACAAATGTGAATTCATTTTGTGCTCATAAGCAGATTAGTCTTTCCCAAACTCTTATCCCCTGAGTCACTTGATCTCCTAAGAATAATTATTGTTTACTATTGCCAATAGAATAATACAACCTTATATCTTTATAATCAGGGTCCTGCACTATCTGGTCTTTCCTAACATGCTACCCATGTCTTACTCTCTCCTCTACTTCCAGAGAGCTGATTTCATGCAAGTTGCCAAGCCCTAGTGTGCTGGTTTTAGACTATGAGCCTTTGTTAGTATTTTATGTCCTTCATGAAGTTTTTATCACTACCCTCAAAAAAATTCCCAATATGTCCTAACTCTAACATTATTTTAGTGCATATTACACTCTATCAGAAGATAATGAACAATGATTTCAGGGGTCATAGTCTTGGCTCCCAAACAAGACAATGGAATGCTTCAGGAAAGGGCAGACTATTAATGACTCAATGGGACTTTTTCTGGAAAGATCTCAGCCATTACTCAACTCATCCTCTTATCTCCAAATTAATCTCACAAGATCTATGATAAGCTAACTGCTTCAAAGGGTACATTATAATAAATTAAAATTAAACTAGTAATCCCAGCCTAGATCTTGGATCCCTACAACACTTCATTTTTTGTAATGAAATTTAATATGTACTACAAATCTGCTTTCTCAGGTACTACTTATCACCTCCTTCCCTCCCCTGTGCAGTAAGTTTTTGCCACGCTGCCCACATGCCCCTGCCCATGTAGCTAACCCTTTCCCCACCTTTATAAAACTTCTTTCCCATCTTGGCATCCTCCCATAACACCCTGCAGAATCCTCCCATAACATCCACTTTTCTTCAATGAATCCCCACATACTTCTTAAAGAAGCTTTTGTTTTTCCTATATCTCACCCCATTCCTCAGCCTATGAACCCTTTTTCCTTTAACACACAAGGAAATGATGGAGAAGATAAAATTGCAATTTTTTATTATTGAATAGAATGTACTTTAGTAAACAGAAGCTATGCTCTCAAGAACAAGCCCAGTCTCCATGTGCAGAAGGAGGATGTCAGGGACACACAGGGACACTGGCAAACTAGAAAGAAGGCTCAGTGGTACTTGTGGGCCAGAGCAGTGGCAACGCCAGACACTAGCTTCTGCCAGGCAGCCTGTACATCAGGGGTGAATTCCTTGCCAAAATGAGTAGCCAGAATAATCACCATCACATTTCCCAGAAGCTGTTAGGTGAAAGACAAAATGAAAGAAAAAATGGCATATTGAGCAAAAGTTTCCAAGAAGAATTTGCAGAAAAAAAAAAACAAAAATGGCTTTATATACTCCCCTGACAACTCTGACCTCAAACTGCTCCAAAAGTTGTACATACCCAATAAGTTTAGGTAAACATAGGTTCAATTTCATTGTTATGAGCCCAGCATTCAACATCCTGCTTACCTATTTCTTCAAACTCTCTCCCCATTTCGCCATTGTTATTTGCCTTCCTCTCTCCCTTTCTTATTTATCAATTGTCTAATTTCTGTAAACATAGGATTTCAGTGCTGCAAAGGTTCTCAGTGTGAGTTTCAAATCTCCAACCAATGCAGGAACAAGTCTCCATTTGGTCACAATACTGACAGAAAATTTAACATATTTTAGAGAATTTGTTGTATTTTTCTTTGAGAAAATCTGTCTTTAAATTTTTCACCAAAATCTTTTCGTAAACTTAGATTATCAGGACCCACGTAAAGTAAGGAATTTGTCCTTCTTTAAGACAGGCCTTCATCTACCAAAATCCAAATTGCATTTATCCTTGCAGAAGTCTGTTATTATATAATGTTATTCTCCAGGATAAAAACATCCAGTCTGACAAAATTTCCTGAAAAATTTTAAGTAAATTCAGCCTGCTAGTATCCCTTTACTGTCATTAGCTCTGAATCAAATTGGTCTTGGTCATGCCCACTGGAAGTCTGTCCTTCTAACACCAAGCTGTTGGTTTCTGAGATCTTTGCTGATCTTTCTAATTATAGTCTAAGCTTCCGTTATTGTCTCAAAGTAAAAAGCCAAAAAAAGCACATGAGCATCTCCTGCACTCACCTTGAAGTTCTCAGGATCCACGTGCAGTTTGTCACAATGCAGCTCACTCAGCTTAGCAAAGGCGCCCTTGAGGTTGTCCATGTTTTTGACAGCCTCTCCAAAGGAGGTCAGCACCTTCTTGCCATGCGCCTTGACCTTGGGGTTGCCCATGATGGCAGAGGGGGAGGACAAGTTTCCAAAGTTATCAAAGAATCTCTGGGTCCAGGGGTAGACAACGAGGAGCCTGTGAGATGGCACCATACATAGCAGATGGAAAATTAGAGATGCTCAAAATCTTAAGGACTTTCCTGGTCAATTTGCCAGGGTTATATTCCCCCTTCATTCCCATGCATCAAGAAACAATGCTTACCTGCCCAAGGCTTCGCCTCCAGCCTCTTCCACGTTCACCTTGCCCCACAGGCTCAGAATGGTAGATTTCTCCTCAGCAGTGAAATGTACCATGGTGTCAAGTCTGGGGCTTGCTGGCGATCACAGCTGTGTCAGAAGCAGGTATGTGCTGCTGCTTCTCTGTGTGGTCTTTTATTCTCTACTGCTGACATTCTGGCCCCTTGCTCTCCGTGTTAGTTAGAAGTCATTGGTCAGGGATGAGCTGTGTCCATCAGGGGTGGAGCCAGGTCAGGAGAGGGCCAGCAGTGAAGTATGTACACATTGTGATAATGTATATTGGATACTGAGATCCTTCTTTTGTTGGCTTCTCCTCTATGCACAGCATAATTTTTCATTCATTCCCCTTTTTCACTCTCTTCTCTCCCCACATCATCTTCCACAATGACAACCATCTCTCCCATTCCCCTTTTTCCAAGAAATCCCCACAGAAAGGAGCTAAGCCTCAGATAGGAAAAAAATTTCAGCAAAAACAGGTTTAATATTTTGGTTAAGGATGGTGACAATGACAAGAACAGGGCCAAGGGAAAAAAAAAAAAAGTTAAAGCAGTTGACACAGAATCTCATCCAATTCTAGCTCTTTTGAAGAGTGAATTGTAACCAAACCTTCTGGATCTTAGTTTTTCTAGGGAGACAAGAGCCATACGTGGAAACTGAACAGAGTAGTAAAAAATTCGCAATGAGATTAAAGCCTTAATCCTTGAATGTAATACCAAGGCATGATGCCCTAGAGAGGACAGAAAGAACAAGATTACACCAGTGCTTCCACGGAACACTTTCTCTTTCCATTCTCTGTGACCATAAAGGAAATTGGCTACTTTGGGGGTGTTGCCCTGGTCTCTCTTTGTGCTTGTCTGTCCTGCCTATACTTCTCACCAGTGAGACAGATGAGGAGAATGAGATTATTTAAAACCAGGATTTGTCATCAAACTGAGGAACAGGCAAATTGATGTTAATCAGACTAGGAGTCAGGTTAAATTTAGTGTTTGCTGTAGCCACCCATGCCAGAGGCTTCAAATTCCTTTAGTGCCCTTGTTTTTGATGTCCTGGTTGTGATGACCTGCTAGCTCTTTACGTGTTGGAGCAGAAACTTTAAGTCGGCATTTATATGCATTCAATTCCACCCATGTGCATGAAGAATATTCTATGTGCAATATCACTTAATCTGCACCTAGTAATATAATTGTCATTATCCTTGTTTTTTAGAATAAAGGAACAAGGTCACAGAAGTTGTGTAACTGTCAAGATGACAGAATTGATGATTAAGGGAATAATGAAAGCAGAGTTGCCACATTCCAGCTTTGTTAATTCTAGAAAAGTTCCCCTACATCACTACAGTCTAGTGATCCCTGCCCAGTTCCTGCTTCTGGCTTATTCTATGTATATTTCTGTCTTTTATTTCCTCTAGTGCTCTCTTCGCCCCTTCCAGACCTGGAAGTTTCTCTTCCTGCAATTTCTTGCATTTTGGTGCCCCAGATGCTTTCAGCTTAGTGCTCTCTGGGTCTCCATATATTCCAAGTTTACTGGGAGCTCTTATCTTATCTATAACCCTGCCTTGGCATTTATTATCTTTTCTTATAGGTGTGATAAAAACACTTCTGTCATGTGAGAATATTTCCCTTGCCTTTCTTCTGTGATGCTAGAAGTCTTTTCCTGATTTAAGGACTCTCTCTGAATTCCTATACCACTCTTTTTTAGCATTTAATCAAGAATATCTTTCTGGGCATACATTCTAACCAATGGCCAACATAGATGTAACCAGAAATTCCTAACCTTTTTACGTATCATGGACTAGTCTGACAGACTGTAATTACCAAATAATGTGTTTTTTATTCTATAAAATAATATATATTGGATTGCTAAGAAGGTCAGTTATATTGAAATATAGTTATCAAACATCAAAATATCAAATTTACAGTATAGTATTACATATGCTTCTTTATGAATTCATTAGAGCTAGGAGTGAATCCACTACTGTGAAATCCAAGTAATGATACAAATAAATGTTATTTAAAACATCTGTATAACTACAGTACAATATGAAATATCTGTTATTCTCTCTATAAACAGGAAAGAGGTACTGCTGGTATTGAACTGGTTTGTTACTCATATTCAAAATGGAAGAAAATGCTAAATTTCAGTTAAAGTAGGTAAAAATAAAGATGACTTATTTTTCTCATAAAATTTCACCAGCTTTCTTAGTGTTCTGTGGACCCCAGATTAAGACTTCCTGATCTAGAATCTATAGCTTAGAAAGACAGAATTTTAGATTGGGGGAGAAGATGTTTGATCACTGAAGGAGAAGATCAATGAATCGTCAAGAAGTGGGTGGCTACTCAGGGAAGAATAGTCCTTGAGTGAAGAGTTTTTTAATCAACGGAGATAGCGCTCTAGGTTTTCAAGGGAAATTTGCTACGGATCTATAGTGTGAAGGCAGTGACCCATCATCAGGGTGTGGATGTGAGCCTCAGACATAGTCAAAGTCCAGGGAATGAGGACTAGATCTCCCAAGGCCAAGAGTTTGGGGAAAATGCCCCTCCTTAAAATGAACCCTATGGGTATGTCCCATCCTCCATCCAGTTCAGAGTGTGGACACTTGTCTTCTCTTATAGTCAGAGTATGAGGTTGATCCCCCTCTTCCACCCTCAGACACAGTTGCAGGGCCCTTATCTACCCCTCTACTCATGACCTGTGGGACCAGACCTGGCTAGCATCCAGACACCTGGACCATTCCATGCTCTCTTGTGGCTAAAGGTTGTGGAGAAGAGTTTTAAGAAAGGTGACAGGGTTGAAAGACAGCTAAATTACCTAAGCTGCCTATTTTCTTTTTTTTTTTTTAAGATGGCAGTTAGCCGTTTTAAGAAATTTTATTAACATACTCTCTAATAATCACGAACCTATACAACTATGTTCAGGATTTTCAAGGAGAGTGACTTCTTCTGACAAAGCATTTATAGCCAATCATGAGACTTTGCTAGAAAATGATGACATTTGCAATGACAGATTTGACAGTTTAATCAGTAAAATGGAATGACAGAGATGAAGAAAAAAGTAGATGAGAGTTCTGCTGGCAAAAACCAAACATTTCTCAGGGCTGTGTTAACTGGGTACACAACAGTTTAATAAAATACCACAAGCCTTAGTCGGGAACTGTGATGGGACCAGCATAGAGGCCATCCTTATCCCGGCCATTCTGAGATCCAAGATGCCTACTCTTTGTTTCTATGACTCTTCCCAAGATGTGCCAGTCAGAGATGGCATGATGAACATTCTGCAGAGCTGCAGCAGTGGCCCAGTGGGGCCAGGGCTACCATATTGAAGACTATGGTGCTGGTACCTGCGATGGCTCTTCTGGAATCCATATCTTATACACAACACCTATCCGGAGGAAGAACTTCTGCAGAACTGCTCAGAGCTCAGGGATCCAGTCAAACTGCATAATCTCACACAAGTAGCAGTAGTACGTTGAAACATGTGCTTTGAACTTTTCATCATTTATTTTGAGGGTTTTAGTTAGAAGTAACAACAGGAGACTTGTCCAGGCCTCCCGATGGCTTTCAGAATTCACCGTGATGAAATAGGCAAGAGCTTCACTGCACACAGTTAAAAGGCGCTGCTGTATTTCTTCCCAGGAATCCCTGCGGTTCTCATTGACAGACATTCGGAACAGGATCCTCAAACAACAGGCCAGGCTGCTGGTTTCTTGTTTTAGAAGATTGGGTTTAGATTTGCCCTTAAAACCTGCCCGCCAGAGGACAGTACGCTGCTCGTAATTGGAGTTTAAGGCCTTTGAGAATGAATGGGACTCCTGCAAGCAGTCCAACAGCTTGAAGAGGTTAAGCTGCCTATTTTTAAGCACTTATTTTTTCTTCGGTGAAATACCATGAACAAGTGATTATTTTTTCCCTTTTCTAGATGAAAAGCCCAAAGTTTAGAGCTAGAAGTGTCAAGGCTATGCAGGATAGATCAGGAAGATTAAATGGTCAGAAAAAGTAATCAGTAAGAATCTTTATTGCTTATTTAATTTAAAATTATTAAAATAAAAGCTTTGTTTATCTTAAGATATTTAAATAAAAAGACATTTTAAAAAGAACCTCTCAAATTTAATAAAGATCAATTCCTGCCTCAGGGTTTCCTGTGGTATTTGTACTTTTGTAAGTTTTGTGCAGGATTTTTAAAAATGTAAGATGCCTCTTTTCAACAGGGAAAAATTCAATATTTTCTTAAATCTTTTTAGCTAATTTCTGACATTTATTCATTACAAAGAGTCAACTATTGTATCGCCCTTAGGTGCTATTAGTATGAAAAATTGTATAAATTAGATTGTTGGTAGGTAAAGTAGGCTCTTCCCTGCATGTTTTTCATAGTGTCATTTGAGTGAAAAAATATTGTTTCAATGACTATTCTTTAGTACACATGAGTTCTTTTATTTTTAACTTTAAAAAAGAAAAATAATGAACAGAGTTTGTACAACACCAAAGGGAAAAAGCTTCTTAGGATTCTTGATTAGAGAGGCTTTAAGTTATTCTGCTCCCATTATGTATCTAAATTTATACTCTCAGAAAAGAAATAGATAGATCTAATGGTTCTATTAGGTTTTGCATTAGCCCAGAAACACTTGGATACCATGAGTAACACAAGCTGTTCTGATAGCTGCCGTGCAGGAAGCCTATGAATATTTCCTGGTGTGATTGCAAAGAACGAGAGAATAAGCCAAAACTAGTGTCAGACAACACTGCTGCTTGCTATACACTGGCCTCTGCCTCATCCCTCACACAGGTTGTAGTGAGTCTGAGACAGAGCTGGGCTCATTCTCAAACTGACTTTTCCTCCGTGGCAGCTTAGAGCAGAGACACTGATTGTTTAACTGACCTCTGAGACCACTGTGCCTAAAGGAGAGCCCAAGATTCCACCCTTTCCTGCATGATGGACCTTGAAGGTTAAAACTTCAATCTGACATCCTAGAAAAGCCATAAATATCCCTTTCCCTTAGATATAGCTTTACTTTCTTGGTTTCTTTAATGTTATTTTGATCTTAAGTAAATAAAGTCATCTTCGTTTATTTGCATGATTAAAATTCAGGGAAATTCTTGTTTTTCTTTGTTTATGTTAAACAGTATTTATTTATATGTATTCTGTGAAAATGTATTCTATGGAACAAGAACAACATGAAAATAAAAATACTTTGCAATAGTCAGGAGAAATGTGCTTTTTAATCTTCCTTCCCTTTGGTTTACTGCACCACCTTAATTTATTGGCCCAAATCTCATTATTCTTAACCAAGACTTAAGTCAAGTAATAATTTACAAATATCATTCAAATGTAGTACTTCTGAAACATACAATAAACTCAGTATTTGAATAATTTCTACATAGGGTTCATTCACATGGGCTATTTTAAGTGCAGGGATTAGAATTTTGCTTCCAGAAATGTTGGAAAAGATCCAATTATTTATATGCTACGATTCCACCTCTGCTGCTAGAAAATTAAGATGTTATTGACTTGGTGATTTTTAAATTCTTAAAAAAAAGTCAATTACTATTTCTTACCTAGGCATGCTATCTTTGGTACTTTGAGTATTTAGTATTGAAGCTATTACGGCATGTTTCCTGAATTAAACACATGCATTTCGCCGAGGGAGGATAAAATTGAGGACTGACAACTAAACAGGGTTTAAATGAAAGCAGCAATGATCATAATTCAACTCCTTCATTAACAAAATCATCCACCATGAGGAATTATGAGGAACCAGGATCCTTCATTTTGTGCATTGAGAGTGGGGGTGCTTAATGATTGATTACCTTTTCTCCAAAACCCCTCTTAGCCCTTGATAATTTTAGCCCCAGAGGGTGTTTTTTGTTTTTTTTTTTTTCCCTGAAAACAAACTATCTCAACTCCTGGATTGTGCAGTTTGAGGCATCTGTGAAGGAAAGAGACATTTCTTTCTGAGGTTCCTGGTCGAATGTGCTGCTGGAGCTCTTCTCTGTACTCAAGCCTCATTCAGCCTCCAGTCTCTGCTTGCATTTGTTTTTTTCTTTTTTGTTTGTTTATTTGTTTTCCTTCTTCTTCTTGCTTGTTTATTCATGTTTTGTGGGAGGTTTGGGGGCTTATTTTATTTTGTTTTGTTTTATTTTTAATCAACAGAGTCATACAGACCTCACGTCTTTCTTTTGGGGACTTGGGTTGGTGATAGCTGGGCGGAGTCAGAAACTGTGGGTAAAGATAAGAGTTCAGGACTTCGCTGTGGCAAGGGAGGGGCCACAGTGAGGCAGTGAGAGCCACAATGCTCCCGCTGCTACCTTCCCAGTCCCCATCCTTGGTTTCTACACGTGTAGATAAATGGAAGGGTCTGTGGGCTAGTGCTTGAGGGTCCTGCATGGATAATTGCTCAGAAATGCCTGATAAATGTGTCCTGTGTTTTATATATATATAATGTGTGGGTACGCTGTGTTTATAAATATGTGACTATTGTCAAAATGTGAAAGCTACAGTGACTAGATAACTTACAAGGCCTAGAAAGCCAGGAACATAACAGGAACAAAAATTGCGCTCTACAGATCTGAGGGAAAAAAAAAACAAAAGGAGTGACCATAAAAAAGGCTCACAGGTGCCTAAAAAAGACAGAATGACTCCCAAGCCAGAAACTCTTAACTATTATCTCATGGAACGTTCTCATGTATAAAGAGAAGTATGCTCATCATTAGGGAATTGGCCAGACAGGAAAACACAGAAAAGGAAAGTGCCTTGTTGGCTTATAGTCCAGAGATGTTTTGAACTTCACATAACACTGGTGTCCAGGCCAAGCCGTCCTTTCCCTGAAGATGGATGAATAAGCCATATCTGACCCCAATGGCATCATATTTACTTTAGTGGCATAATCACATCAGGCTACCTGCCTTGGCACAGGTTATTTTCTCTACTTTACTTAATTGATAAAAGGAAACAATTAGTTGGCTCACATAGACATGAGCATTTCAGTTATACATCTCAATACAGATAAATAATTACTCTCATTCCTATTATAGTCTTTTGTGCCCTTTATTTTGGCCAGAATAAGATTCAAGAGCAAATGCTACAAAACAAATGGTCCCGATTCCAGAACTCAGTAACCTCATCGAGGCCCTGCCTGCTCCCCTTGGCCTTAGCACGTCCAGCATCACTCCACTGATTCCTTTGTGTGTGTAGCAGTGGATGTGACTGCATGTGTCCCTTTATTTACAGCTGTGTATGTGTTGGTTGTCCATGCATTCATCTAACACTATAAAAGTGCCAGAAATACAGCACACAGACAAAAATACAGAAACACAGTCCGTGTTTTCATGGAGTTGATAGTCGGAAGAATTTGACAATAAGTAAATAGGCAAGCACAGTATATGAAAGGTACCAATGGTGTGAAGTGCTATGGTGGAAAAGACAACTGAAATGAAGGATAGAATGTAATTAGGACAAGGGTAGAAGGATATTGCTACTTTAAGTAGTATGGCGGGGAAATTCTCACAATAAGGTAACACTTGAGAGGATACCTATATATGGATCTGTGATTAAATCTTTGTGGCATAGCAAATTGCAAATATAAATATCCTAAATGAGGAGGATGCTTGTAATTTTCAGGGAATGACAATGAGGCCAATGGAAGATTAGATTAAGTGAGGGGGGACAGTAGGAGAAAATGAGGTCATAGAAATTCTAAACTATGAAATTTGGGACACTAACAATACAGGCATCATAGAGCTGTAAGAAAAAAACCCCTATACGTACATATATTTGTACATATATGCAAGCTCCACATATATACATATAAATACACACACATGCATACATACATATATATAATACATATATATGCTAGTACTTGGTGCATAAGAAACACAATATATGCATTAACAATTGTTGTTGCAGAAAATTATAAGGACTTGGTTTTATTGTAACTGATATAGGAAACCAACAGAAGTCTTTGAACAAAGAAGTGATCATATATGACTTACATTTTTCAAAGATTACTTTGGCTGCTGTATTGGGAAGAAACTGTAGGAGAGCAGTAATGGGAGCAGAGAGATCAGTTTTGAGTGTACAGCTATAGTTTAGATGGAGGTGGTATGGCTCAGATGGGGATTGTAGCAATGGCAGTGATAGCAAAGGGTCAGCCTCTGGGTAAGTTTTTCAGGTAAAGCCAACAAGATTTTATGAGAGGGGACACGGAATTGTAGGATGTGGGTTGTGTGTGTGTGTGCATTCATGTACCCTCTAGTACATGCTAATTTTGGGTTGTGAGTATGTGTCAGTGAGAGGCGGTTGAAACTAGGCAAGGAGAGTCTTTAGTTTGAGTTCTGTCAAGGTCTTTCATCATCGCAGTCAATGCCTCAGAACTGGCTTTAAAATAAGGAGGGTGGGTGGAAATAGCGAAACCAGAAACCGTCTCTGGAGCTTGTCCACACAGCAGACCTTTAGCCAAAACGGCATCAACCAGCGTCTCTTGGAGGCTGACCAGAGGCTTATGAGCCAAGCCCCTCTAGCTGTAGAAAGTTCACATTTTCTTTGAGGAAGAAAAATGATGACATAAGTCAAAAAACAATAATACAAGAAAGAATTCTGTACAGTGAGGGACTTTGCTGCTCCAGCTGTGGCCTCTGCACTATGGAAGGAGGATCAGCCACCCCCAGCCCATCCTTTTTCCTCTACTTACCCAATCACTCCAGAGCATCACCTGCTTTCCCCAGAGGGACTTCTCCATCCCTGATGAGTTATTCCTCTGTGGGTAGAACAGAGTAAGAAGGATAGAATTCAATTCAACAGACATTTGAATACTCACCATACCCTGGGCATTGTGCTGACAACGGTGTTAGAGAGAGAAATAGACAAGACACAACATTTTGCTCAGAACAGTCTACATAATTTCCAGGGCCAGTAGAACATGAAAGCGCATAGCTTCTTTGTGAAAAATTATTAAGAATTTGACATCATCAACAGCAAGAGTGTTAAACCAAGCATAGGGCCATCAAGCTATATCATGCTATGAAAGAATGAACGATATTCTGGCTCTTTAGTCACAACTGCCAAGTTTGGTCTACTACCACTCTTTAAGAACTTCCCCCCACAACTCAATCTATTTTATTCTTTCTAGATTTATCTCCAGAATGTTTCTCTATCACTATTTTTCATTACTTTGTGATTTGTATAGCTTATAATCCAGCCTATATCACAGGTATTACAAACTTAACTCATTCTCTGTATCTGTCTGTATTCTACTGTTTATGTAAACATTTCCGGGTAGATTTATTTTCTTAATTTTTCCATTTATGTTAGACATGGATCATGTATCCTGCCTTTATTCCTATCACCAACACATACTGGAACCAAGAAGGAAGTTTTAACATAGCAGCAGCAAATCTTCTCTCTGTGCTCCTGTCAGAGCCAAGTAGACTGACAAGAGGTCATTCATTCACCAATTAAGAAAAACTATGCCAAGGATGTACCAGGGCCTGTAATGGGCCCTGGGCACCCAAAACCATCATGACTCCTGACCTCCAGAAGCTGAGTCAAGTCAATGAGCCAGAACATTCACCTGAAAATTCCTCGTGGGTCTATTGAGCTAATTTATCTGCCTCTCTTTTTAAAATTTTCCTTGTTGTATAATTTCTCAAGTCATTTCACATTTCTGAAACATATTTTTACCACCATAAACTCCTATAGAAACTAACTTCGAAGTCATTCTTCCAGAGAGCTTTTCTAGATCCCTTAACCTCTTGTTTTTCCTCTCCCCAAGCACTATTTCTACCTGTCATGTTGTTTTTGTTTGTTTGTTTGTTTGTTTAATCCCTTTGTGGTCTTTGACATTTACCCATACATGTAAATCCTGTTGTCCCTCCTGGAGGAACGTTCCTTCTTATAGGGCCTGGAGTCACCTACATCTTCCCAATAAGAGTAGTAGCACCAAGACTGGCCTGAAGTATGTCCTTAAACTGAGGGCCCCCCGGCCGCCTCCTCATTCAGATCTGACTCTGCATGTGAGCATGTGCCCTCCAAGAGCATAGGCCCTTTGTCACCTGGGAGTACCCTAAAATGGCAAACAATATTTCTTTCCTTTTTCTCTTTTCATTCCTTCTTCTCCTGTCTCTTGTCTCAGTCCAAGTCTCCAGGGCTCCACGCAAAGTATATGTTTAGTACGTGGGATCCTAGAAAGGGGGGAGCTGGAAAAACCCTTTATCCATAGAACATTGCCACATCTTTCTACAGAGGAGGAAACCAAGGTTCTGCCCTGGATTATAAGGCCCATGAGAAGGTGTCAGGGAACTCACTAGCATGGTCCCTATGCTTCAAATTACTCCATAGCATTTGATTAAGGACTATACATTTTATGAACTAAAAATCCATATGCATGTACTAACAAAGCATGATTTTTCTGCTTCTAGGTATAAGAGGCCACCTACAAGCTGAATATTTGTTTCACAATGACTGATCATGTTATGACATCTGATAAACACAACCAGAAAAAAATTTAAATCAGGAAATAATATATTCTAGGGTTTGTCAATTTTGTCTCAGGGGTCCCTTTCTCTTCATGTTAGGGCTGAGGTGAAGTTTTAATGAGGCAGTCAGCTTCTCCCTTTCTTGCCATCTGTCCTGTAAGCATCCTGCTGGGGACCCAGATAGCAGACATCACTCAAGGCTAGAAACATCTGGCCACACACCCTAAGGCTCAGTGTGACTCAGCATGATTCAGCACTGCTGTGCTGGGGCCAGATGTTTGCCTAGAAGGCTATACAGAACCAGAAGGTAGGGGCGGGGCCTTGACTCAGACAGACAGACAGAATTGTCCATTCTTGGACTATGGGAAGGCAGATGACGACTTAGAAATTGAATATGGACTAAGGAAAAACAGAAGCTTATTTAATCAGAGATGAGGAGGCTAGAGGGAATAGAGGGGCTTGGGCTTGTAGGAAGTATAGTAATCTTTCAGTAAATGATTTTGAAACACCTGCTGGATGCTGAACACTAATTTCAGTGCTTGAATCATAAAGAAGAATAAGATATGTGTCTTATCCCCCAGGAGTCCTAGTGAAAAATAACAGTTCATTAGAACACAATATTATAAAATTTTCCATACTTATTAATAATAGAGATATGTATGGAGTGGAGGAAAATGAATGTTTCTCTCAGTGTGGGTTATTTTTAGGGATTGAGTAATGGACCAGAAGATTTAATAAAATTAAGAAAATGTAAACTGGATTTTGAGAGGTGAAAATGGATTTTATTGATAGAGAACATTTGTTCATCTCCCTTCAGGGCAAGGTGCATAGAACTGGATAAACACATTGAGGCAGAGTGGGTTTAGTCTTAGAGAGGAGCCCCATTAGGGCATGAACAGAGAAGGAACCTTCCTCTCTCATCAGAATAAGCTCTCTCTCCTTCTCTCTTCTACATCAGAAGCTTCATAAGCCTGCTAGGGTCAGGCATATCCCTTAAAAGAAGACGATGCCAGGCAGGGTCTGCAATGAATATGAGCCCATCCCTGATGAAATGTCACGATCAACACTTAGGCTAGCCAAATGTTGTTATAAGGGATTGGGAGGGACCCAGTGACCCCAGAAATACCATCTACTTCCTATGTGATCTTGGGCAAGTTGCTTAACTTCTTCATGTCCCTAAAATATAGGACGATAATATGTCTTAGATTGTAGGATTATGAGGAATAAATTAGTTTACTGTATAAAGAGCTAGGAACATAGTATATGCTAAGTTTTATCTTTTATAATATTGTAATAAGTATATACATATAATTATTAGGGTCACATGTTACTTTAAAGTATAATTGTAAATACAGTTATTTTGATATATTTCTTGATTGAAACGTTGGCGGCAGATTTAAGCTTATTTTGAAACACTCCTCAGACCTTCCAAAATAATTCCCTGGGAGATATTTAGATAACAGGCCCTCTTGTCACAATTTCTGGTCTGCCTTCTCCTATTCCCAATCCTCTCATTCACCCTTTCTTTTTACTCTCCGGTCCTGTCAAAGTGCTCTTTCAGTGAGCATTTACCCAGGCAATATATGACCCTGAGCTTTGGCTTAGAAGAAAATACAGTGATGGCTGACTTTTGAGAAAGAAGAACAGAGAGCTGTAGCCTGACAGAGATAATATAGAGGCTTCTACAGGATTGATACTGAGTTCTTTGATTCTACTTGCAGTTGAGAAAGACAGTGAAGCCAAAAATGATTTTAGAGTAGTGAACGCATGGACCAGTGGCTTGCATTGGTAAAATTCAGGGTGACTTTTTTGTCAGATCCTGTACAGGGAGACGCAGGGAACTTGGAGAGTTTCTCCTCATTTTTTTGTGTTCCTATCACAGTATCACAGCACTGCTCCTAGCATGGTTTAGGGTCCTCAATTCTTGACACTAATTAGAATGTCACACAGACTGAAACTAGACAAATATATGTATCTTTTGGGGACAGTGAGGTTCCAAGTTGCTGCAGAGTAAAGGGAGAGCCAGTGAGTTACAAAAGAGGAGTAACTGAACAATATAATACATAATCACTCTCTTCCTCAACTAAACTTGCAGTTTGATCAAGGGGTCAAGGGAGAATTTGGGTGGTAGGGGCCTCCAGCTTTCTCAAGGATCTGCCTATAACTTGTCATTTGACAATATCTGTCATTCAAGAGTCTCTTTTTATTCTGAGCTTGTCTCTAATTTTTCCTTACTTCTTCCTCTCTCAAATTTTCCTAAGGAGGTACAACCATGGTTGAGGAAGTATGGTCTGCAACTGTGGCTCAAGCCCTGATCTCCAGTCTCCAAGGTGTGAAAGTGAGGAGCAGGGGCCAGGGGAAAAGAACATCTGTTTCTACTTTCTTGGATCCATGGTATATATTTATGCTGATGTTTTACCATGGAAAGAGCACCATCTCCAGCAGTAACACAACTGGGCCTATATCCTAACCTCACTGCTTGGTGGCTCTGTAAGCTTGGACAGGTTATTTAATCTCTTTGACCTTCAAGTCTCCACACTGACAGAGAGACTGTATAATGTAGACAATAGGACAGTCCAGATCACCTGGGTTCTAATCACAAATTGGCTGCCTTTAATAGCCTGGGCCTTTAAGAAATCTACTTGCACTATTTGTGCCTTGGGTTCCTCATAGTAAAAGAGACAATAATCTACTTTTAAGTATTGATATGAGGAGAAACTAAGTTAATTAATATGATGGATGTAAATTAGACTCCAGCATACTCTGAGGACTTAAGAGGTGCTGCTTATTCTTACCTTTAATCACAATATGTCCAATAGTGCATACCTCACAGAACTACCATATTAAATGAGATTATTTAAATATCATAGAATGGCACCTGGCATGTAGAAAGACTTCAGTAAGTATTAATTCCCATCTCCCTTTCTTTTTCCTCTAATAGAAATCCACTCTATTTCCTTGTGTCCCTCACATGGTCTCTAGTCCCTTCATCATCCTCTTTCCCTCTCACCTGTGCAGATTCCCAAAAATCTCTCATGCTTCAGAATCTTGTACACATTCACAGTGAAGTGATGTTTTCTTAGATTGCAAAGTTGCTAGTGGATACCTTTATCTGTTCTCTGTGGCCTTAGAAGCCTCAGCTATTTTTTTTTTAATTTTTAATTTTTTTTAATTTCAGCATATTACGGGGGTACAAATGTTTAGATGACGTATATTGCTTTTCCCCACTGAGTCAGAGCTTCAAGAGTGTCCATTCCCCAGACGAGAAGCCTCAACCATTAAAGCTAGGCTCTGGGTTTTGAATGCATGCAGCACCTGGTTAGATGGTCCTGCTGAGGGAGGGTCCCAGGCCATGGCTAAATTAAACATCATGTTCTAAGGCTGGCGCTGGATCTCTAAGATTGGGTAGTGCTATTTTCTGGAACTTGCCTGGTGTATTGAGACTGTGAGCTATTAGGGAGTCCATAGCTCTGTCCTGAAATGCTAGGCCACTGTTCCAGAGAGGGTGTATATCCTTTGATCCTTAATAACCTCATAAGATAGATTCTATTGTTATCTTATTTTTTGGATGATCAGCCTGAACTCAGAGGAATCAAGGCATTTACCCCTCACTGAGGGGATGGGAAGGCAGGTCCATGTGGTGGTAGAATAAAAAATGCTGCTATGTTGCTCCTCCTACCCATCCCATGTCCACCCCGTACTCCTGGTCTATCACCTCCAAGAGTCGTGGACTCCACCCAGAGCCGACAACCTGACCTAACCACCTATCTGAGCCAGCAGCCATGTAGCTCTTCTGGACCCTGATAGCTGGTAGCTAACCCTGGCCCTACCCTCCCTGCGACCTCTGATAGACACATCTTGCACATCAGCTCCCAAAGTCCCCATGGGTGGTGGGGGAAGTTTAGGTTTGCTGAGTCAAAGTTCCCTAAAGTCTAAGTCTTTAGAGACTCACGTCGCCAACACCACAGTCACAGACTTCTCCGTGGCTGCATCCTTCACCCACAGCCCAATTCCTCTGCTTTGGCACCCCTTCCATCTCACCACCCTAGTCCATGCAGCAAAGGGCTCCGGCACAGTTGCTGCAGACTCTGTCGTGGGCCCGGGGCTGCCTCTAATGTGTCTGACCTTAGGCAGAGGCCTTGAATCCTCTGAGCTCCAAAAATAGGGACTCAAAAATAGGGATCAAAATGGCATCTATTTATGGAGTAAGTACGAGGAAAGAAGATAGTAGCTAAATTGATTAGACTTCAGAATATGTAAAGTCTCAATAAATATTAGTAGATTTTTATCATCCATTAATCCTGCCCCTCTACTCCCTAACTTACCTCCACCCGCATTCTGCTTTCTCCCCTCTCTCCCTTCGTTCTCTCTTACCTGCAGGGATTCCACCTGTTCGGCTCTTCTTATGGTTATTTTGGATTTTAGGGGGAGATTTGGAGATAAGCCATGAAGGAGTGAGGCATTTCCTGAAGAAGCCATTTTCAGGAGGTCATCTCAGCAGGAATGAGGCGGGAGGATCGAGGACAAGGCAGGCGCTAAGGGAGGATCACAGCCAGAAGCAGGACTGTGGGGACCAGCCTCAGAAGCTGGGAGGGCTTCCTCCTGGGAAAACCCTGCGGAGAAACCATTTCTGGGCAAAAGTGAGGAGATTCCAATAGGACAGACTTAAGAGAGGGTCTCTGGAAGCTTGGAGCGAGAGGCTCCCTGTCACATGAAGGAAGCCTGCTCAGTATAGGCTCTGGGCTCTTTCCTCCTCTTATCCTGTGGGACCTCTGATTATAAGCTAGGCTTTACAAAGCCCTGCATCCCACCTGCTGGAGCCCTGACTGAAAAGGGAGCATTGTGTTTCCATTTCACCAGGTCTTTCTTGCCCTGCTTCTCTCATTGCCTTAACATATCCATTTGATAATATGATTCTCCAATAAAGAAGTGTGGGAAGAGCCTTCTCTCACGCCTAGGCCTGTGCTCACCACTGTGTACAGGACAAGGGAACAGAGAAGTAAATGCAATGGCGTAGGGCTTCTCAGAGCTATGCAAGTTTGGGAATTCATCAGGACCAGCCTTCCGCTTAGGGCAGGAATCCACTCTGGAGATCTGTACAGTCATGGGCAAGACACTTTATCATGGGAAGGAATTCATGCATTTCCCACTGAGCCTTACTACTGCTAGACAACATTTACAAAGTCCTTATGTATATGAAAACCCCTTAGTCCTGGGTCACATGTTATAACTTGAGTCCCTGTTCCAGAAGATAACATTCCCATATTGGAGCATTCATACATTCGTTAAACACAAATTACATACATTGTAACAAGTGCTAGAGACCTACCAGAGAACAAGAGAGCCACAGTCCTTGAATTCACAAAGCCCACCATTTTAACTGAATGCAGTGATCATAATCACTACCCCTTCTCCTCTTGGTGTAGTCTTTTCTGATCTCAGGCATGTTATGCTCAGGTTGGGAAAATGAGACTATCATCCAAGAACCAGATAAAGAGAAATGTAGTGTAATTTTATTGTCATTCAAGACAGTGGAATGCAGAGGTAAAACATGCCCTGTGAATAACATGGCCTGGGAGACCCTCGAAGGCAGGAACTGCCTTAAGCACCTTTGCATCCTCAGCATTCAGCATAAAGAGTGCCAAGAAGTAGATGTCAGTAAATATTTACTGATAATGACGGAAGAGATGCTTAGGACCAAATCCTAATTTTACCACTTGCTAGTAGCGTACGTTTGTGTGTGCGTGTGTATGTGTGTGTGCACAAGTGCAACCCTGGTCAGGTCGAGACATAATTTCCTTAACTGTGGTGAAGTGGGGATAATAATAATACCTACCTCGAAGAATTAAAAAGTATTAAATAAGTTATGCAAAACACTTATTACAGTGTCTGACATATAGTAAGCCTTCAACAAGTGTCAGTTATCGTGATTATTACTGTGAAAAACGAATTGGCAAAAAGTGCAGAATAAAAGAGTTTTCAACTATAGCATGAATGATCGCAGTTAAATCCAATAATAATAGCAAACATTTCCTGACTCCTTAGCACATACAAGGTACTACTTTAAATGCTTTGCATATATTAGTTCACTAGGTCTGCAAAACAATCTAGCGAGCATGTTAAAATCTCATTTTGCAGATGAAGAAATTGAGTCATACAGCTAGTAAGAGCTACTGAGTCACCAGCCACACTGGGCAGTCTGTCTCGAGACTCTGCTCTTAACCTCCACTCTGTAATACCTAAGATATTTGTAAATCAAAGGATTTGAATCTCTGAAATGAATTATTGAGGAAGGCTATGTGGAGAGGTATAAAATTCTTTCCTGGAGGTATATAAGAATAGAAAGAAGAGGGGCCTCCTCTTTTTTCACACGTGAACCAACACACACACATCTGATACCCAGTGGGCCTGGTCTCAATGACAGGACCTGGGGACATCTTGCCAGTTGAGGAGTCTCAGATTCAGTGACCTCCTCAGTCTAGGAGTTAAGGGAGCTTATGGATTTAATCAGTAGAAATTCTGTGCTGAAAGAAGCACCACTGGGAATCATTTACTCCAGCCTCCTTTATACCAAAGAGGAAACTGAGGCTTAGAGAAGGGTGGGGACTTTCTCAGTGTAATTTATTAATAATTAGTCTTGGAAATGCCCAGGCTTGGATTCAAAACTCCTGACCCGCCATCCAGTGCACTTGCACTGAGCCCCTCTTCCTCTAACTGAGCGCATTACAAGAGAAGGCACAGACGGAACCTAAAAATTCTGGGTAGTTTCCATGCCATAGCCAGGGCTGGGCAGACTCCCGCTTATTTCTTTAAACATAACTATGTTGTTTAAATACACAAATAAGCAAACTGCACTCTGGGACTGGGAGGGAGAGGCTCTGGAGCTGGCCCCTCCTGGTCCTGGCCCTGCAGATAGTGCTATCAGTGCCCTGACAGGGCCCCTCCCATCGCTGGGCTCTGGAGTAATTCAGCCCCACACAGGGGCAGGACAAGCCATCTCATGTCTATTGCTGCTGAGTAGGAGAGAGAGGAAACTCAGGTCATGGCTATTCTAACCCTAAGGAAAGAAATAACATTCAGAGGTCTGCATATACCCTGCACCTCTTCTTGTGTGCCTGGACCCCCAAGAGCTCTCTACTCTAAAAGTGTTGGCAAGGTCATTGTGCTAGATGCCATCCCATCCAAACCCTCACCTTGCTTCATACATCAATCATGAACAGTGCCTTCCTCCCAGCTCCACGTGCTTGTCTTTGCATAATATTAAAGAAATTTTTGAGAATTTTTAAAAATATTTTTCTATTATTCCTGCTTCAATGGCTCAGAGAAAAGAATATATATATTTTTTCCCCTCATAAATTGACAGTAGACTTAATTTCATGACAGCTTTGTTATATATTTGTAAATTCACAATAACTCTTAATTGTTACTACTCTGGGAAAGTTACATTGTTGTGCATAAAAGATAAAGCCATCACAAATCCAAAAAAATAAAAGCCATGACCATTAGGCCTCATCTTTCTATTAATAATATCAATATTGTAAAACTAATCTAACAATTGTAAACGACAATAAGATGATGTATATAAAGTACCCAGTCCTCTGCCTGAAACACGGTAAAACATCAAGGAAATGTATTACAGAGTATTTTAATGACTCATTCCTGACACCACCACCTGAGGGATACTACATGGTAGACAACTCATTGTCAATGTACCCAATTAGTGACTGGGGTAGGGTTAGGATGTAAATCAACATTCAATTTTTAAAACTTTATAAAGGGCTTAAATCACACAGGTGCTTAGGTCTTTTCAAGTGTGGGACTGAGTTGAGAGTCTGTAATCAGAGGCTCTGTAGATGCTATTTAGCTATTCCCCAGTGGAAGTCTCTGTGAAGAACCAGTGGTCCCAACAGGGCACTGCCTGAAGGTAAATATCAACCCCAGAATGCAGATGTTCTTGTACAAAAAGTTACAGGCAGGTTCTTGTCTCTGACCCTGAAGGAAGCAACTCTGCTTACCTTCAGGATCAGAGAAGACTTGAGAAGTTTGGGGCTGTACCTTTGGAGGCCGATATACTTGTCTCCATTGTTGACCAAGTTCAGCTGTCCTGTCTGTTTCCCAGATCTGCAGCATTAGGAACAGGGACTCAAAAGATTGAGAATCTGGGATCTCAGATGTAGGGAAAAGAGGAGACATTAGTATTCACTTCCTGTTACTATACTTCTGAAATCTTTTAGCCCAGTCATCTACAAAGCATAAGGTGTGGGTCAGAAATTGTTTTTCAATTTTGTTGACATCCTTTGACCTTAGAATATAATCTAGGAACTGATGAAGTAAATTAAGGCAAAATACCTCAGATCTGGGACAGGAGCATTTTAAACAGGGTAGGGAGACAAATGTAAATGCAAGTATTTATTTATCCTCTATCTACACATTCATTTATAAACATAGGCAAAAAGCCTAGAGTGCAGTATAGTATGTAAGTACTCAGGACTCTGTGTGTGTGTGTGTGTGTGTGTGTGTGTGTGTGTGTGTGTGTGTGTATGGGGTGTTGGAAGAAGAACTGAAGTGGAAGTACAATTCTGCTGCCCCCCTGTGGTCCCTAGACTACCCTGCAATTCTCTTTCAACTGCCTACCTTCATTGTGAGACTGTTTAGGGGATAGCGCTCTGTCCTCTCTGTGTTTTGAAATCCCCATAATAATTAATTAATAATGACTTTTGAAAATAGTAAAATAGTGTGTCATATTTGGGAGGGTGATATATAAAATTAGACAAACCACTGTTTGAGTTTAGCCTATAGAACAAATATATGACACTGGGCAATTTAATTACCTTTATGAGTCTGGAGGTCTCCAGGATGAAATTAAAATAATAATATCTGCCTTCTAATGTTGAAATTGGAACATGATGATATAATGCATCAAAGAACTTATTATAGTGCCTAGTATAAAATAAGAACATTTTAAATGTGTGTGTGTATATATATGTTTGTTTATATATAGATATGTAGGTTTGCTTATATAAACACTTTCTATGTGTCAGTTACTAATCTGAGTTTTATGTGCATTATCTCACTCCATCCTCATTAATACACTATGTAGCAGGTATTTATCTCCCTTTTCCAAGTGAATAAAGTATAATTCTGAATATGTAAGAAAATATTCAAAGATTATATAGCATAGCTAGTACATAACTGAGAAATATTTTATATATTAAAAAATACTCCAACAATATAGATGCATAAAAAGTAAATATTTAATGGTCTTATGCAATTCTACCTTCTCAGTCTCATTCCCCTACCTAGAGAAAACCAGCCTGAGCTGTCTGGTATCAATCCCTTCAGAATATATTTTTTAGAGATAAGAGAGACGGGTGGGAGTGTGGAAGAAAGGGAAGATAGGATAAAAGGGAAGGAAAGAGGGGTAGGGAGAGAGATTCAATTATGCTTCTGTCTATCTCTAGAAAAATCCATTCCCATTACATTAAATTGAAGGTAATATTGCCATTTCTGCATTCCTGGAATAAAGAAAGAGCAATTGACATCTAAAATAATTTTGAAAGTCTATGACATCTTCCTAACCCAAGGTGTTGTTTTATTCTATTTTTCCTCACTCTTAGAAATGGGAAAGAGAACATAGACATTTTCTGAAGAGACGTACTGGGAAAACGGGAAGCTGGAAGGAGTACCAGATGTTCTGTCCCCGTAAGGTGGGACACCCGCATGCAATCAAGAGACCCTCCAACACTTCCCTCGCTGTGGCTCCACCCACCTTGGCCCATTAGCCCCACAGGTATCTCTTTCCCTGTAGTGGTCCCAACAACAGCTTTGGGCAACTTCTCTAAAGAGTCCTGCCAGAATGTGTTAGGGAATATACACTACTAATAAAGGTCAAAATGATATTTTGACTGCAGTCAATTGTTTTTTGTCATCATGATTACTGTTGAAATTCTCAATCTTTCACTGGTGACCACTCAGTTTATACTGAGTGTGGGCCAGCAGACTGTGGGAGAAATCAGAGGAGGTGTCTTCATGCTTACTATTCTAAACTGAAACTGCTACAGCAGAGTGAACCACAAGATTTACAGGTATTTTCCACAAAGAGTAAAATGATTGAACTCTTCTCCATATCAGTGCAAAAAAATAACAATGAGAAATATATCCCATATTATGATGAAAAACATTAGTATAAATCCATATCAACTATTAATCCAGACATAAGCACAGACTAAGTGGACCATGCCCAGATGGAGGCAGGAGGGCTGAGAGAGACGATAGGAAAAAGAAAAGAGAAGCCATCTAAAACAACAGGCAGGACCTAGCAACAAACGATTGTCATGCCAACAGTGCAGATAAATCTGCTAGTAACAACAGAGGTGTAACACAGGTAGCAGCAGACATCCACATGGTGGTTAGGGGACTTGGCTATCAGGACAGAGCTTCACAAAGGATAATCTAAGAAGGAAGGATAAATGCACACAAGTTTAAAAGATGAACTCTGAGGCATTGAATTGCAAGATGCCCATGACTATGTGAAGAATGGTGAAGGGAAAATCCAAGTCCATTTGAGCCAAGGTGGAGAGGAACACAGGCTTGGTGAGCGAGAGCTCCATCCTGATGTGTCCAGGATGGAGGTACTGCTCAAGGAGACAGTGTAGAAAAAACAGAGATCCAGCCAAAGAGGCCACATAGCTAGAGATGACTGTAAGGATGAAATATAATAGAAAGTTATTTGGTTAGTCATCATGGGCATGGCTGATAAAGGCACTGGAGAGGCTAATACCTTTGGTCTTTTTAAAATTTTATTTTTAATTAACAAATAATTATATATATTTATGGAGTACAATGTGATGTTTTGATATATACCTGCAATGTAGATGATTAAATCAGGCTAGTTAACAATCACCTCACATATTTATTATTTTTTTGTGGTGAAAACATTTAAAATCCACTATTTCCATTCAGAAATCTGGATCATAGTTAAAATGTCAGACATATAATGATGCAATAATGAATTTGGGAAATGCTCAATGATTCCTTGCAAGGAATGATGACCAATCCAGGAGAAACTGAGGAAATGAACAAATCTGAGAGCAGGAAATAAGAAAGTCTTCGTCATTTTTGGAGAGCAGAAATTGACAATCACTTTATCTTCGTCTATGAGGTGAAAACTCAAAATGGTCCTATAAAACAGAAAGCAGGCTCAGTGGATTGATACAGAAGCAAAATAGCAAATAAGTGCAAATATGAAACATCAGGAAAATGATCTGCTTAATCAATTTTAGACAGTTTCTCAAGCAATTTGGGTTTATTTATTGCTTATGTCACAGTCAAAAGCTGATGGTTCTGAGTGCTCTTCTCGAAGCAGCTGCCTAGGAATCCAGACTCCTTCCAGTATTTGACGTCACCAGTTCAGAATCCTTTCACTTCTGCAACATGAAGGGGGAGAGAAAGAGTGATAAGAAGGCACCCTGCCTTGGCCAGGAAGACATTATTGTCTCCATGTTCTTTGAGCCAGAACCAGTCACGTGGCCAACTTAATTGCAAGGACTGCTATAAATTGTCTAGGAGTATATAGATTTTAGTGCCCCATATCCTTTCTGCCATACTAGTCACTAGTGATCAGCATTACCCCACAGCCTACACTTCCAAAAAAAATAAGAATATTTATTGTAAAATCAAAGATATAATGAGCCATGCTTTTATCATGATTAAACAGTGAAAATAAGACCTGGAGTGCCAAAAGACTACCAAATTCCATAATATGTGGCTGAGTCTAGACTTCCTAACCCCAAACTATATCTTATTTCAGAACAAATAACTTAGAAAAATGTTTTCCCATGAATTATTATTATACAGTACTTAAGAGCATATATTCTGCAGCCAATGAGCCTGAATTGAATTTTCCCCTCTTCTGTTTCTAGCCACTTCATCTTGGGACATCACTTCATAGCTCTGGGCCCCAGTTTTTCTCATCTGTAAAGAGTGTCACAACAATACCTGACTCACAAAGTTACTGTGAATCTTGAATGAGTTAATGTATTAACAGTGCCGTTCATAGTATCAGACATAATAATTGTATTATTATTAATATTACTACTACTACTATTAGTAGTAATTGTAAATTATTCTAGTGTGTATCGTGAGGATGTGAGGGCTTGGAGCAAGGATGTGAAGAACACATACTAACAGAGGTGGGAATAAACAAGTGAGATTATATTGTCAAGGAGAATTATAGACGGATTTGTCTCTGAAAAGTGAGACAGAAAGTTAATCTCTTCCAAAGAGTATCACAAGAAAAACAACAGCTTTTCAAGAGAAGCCACATGCTTTATATCTATGTGGTACTAAACAGTGTCAAGCAGAGCTCGAATGCAGAGGTGAGAGGGATCGCGGGAACTGCATCCGAGTGGAGAGACGCGTTGCTCTACTCATTGACTCAGATGTGGATGTAAGATAAATCTGTCTTTTTCCACAATGTCTTAAGAAGTCATTAGTCTAGAAGTGTCTAGAAGACTTTGGATAGGAATATGATTTTATCAGATAGATAAAAAATAGAAATCACTCCTAAAGGAAACATCAAGAACCAAGTTATAAACAGGAAATCTCCAGTAATGTACATATATTTTTGAATACAGTGGCTTGTACAAATTTATTTAAAAATATTTGCATGTAAATTAGGCAATGAATAATTTGAGAGTTTTGGAGTTTGCAGAAAAATTAGAGGCTGTGCACAGTCTTCTATGTTATTTTTGAATATTTAAAATGCTGGTAAATGATTTTGCAGCTTTTTCTGGTACGTGTATAGAGGAAATATATGAGATAATGTGTTGCACTGGTGTACAGCTCTGATTGTTGAAAATGTCTTTGATATACTGATCTAAATATCTACCTCTTTGTAGCTTACTACAGTAGATTTTTGTTAATTCATACAAAGAAACTCAAAATATGGAGTATTAATTTCCTCAAAAAATGACTAGTATAAGGAGCTGTCATCTATCCATCTTATTTTCTTTATGTAACTTCAGTTTTTTACATTCTTTCTAATTTTTTACCTATGAGTACTAGGATTTTGTCATCCTTATTCTGTTTTCCTCTCTCCAATTCTTTTGTATATATAGGTTCTTACCTCAATTTATATTTAACAATAGGCTAATGGATGCATTTTCAGCACTCAAAGACAGTATTGGTTAAAACATCTAACCAGGATAAATATTGCTATTTAAATGTATTTGTTGCATTCATCTCTTTCATCATGACAACATGACGAGGCAATATGGAAATGGGATTTCTGGTGCAATTTCTCTGTTAAAGTCACTTCAGATTAATTAGCTCTTCCATTAGTTCCGCCCTGGCAGTGTGAGCCGAACTTCCCCTTCTGTGATCCTAAAGGCTTCTGATAAATATATTGCATTTTCTTATACCTCGTTTTAACATATATCAATTATGTGTTTGCATGTTTTTATCCCTAACTAGATCCCACACAGTCCTTTAAATTAGGAATTATGCTTATTAAGCTTTGTTTTTTCAAGAGCTGGTACAGATTAGGCATTTAATGAATTATGGTGAATGGATAAATATTAAATGATTTCTCAGGCATTTATCAGATATTTACTATGTTACACACATCGTGATTCAAAGAAGTAAATAGAGATATTCAGGAACATTATGGAGAAATAAGCACTTGAAAACTTAAAGTATTTGACATCGCTAAGCACACTGAAATACTTGTGAGCATAAAGACACACTTTTACAAACACTTCATAAATACAGCTAATTCATGCAGAGAAGCACAATGTGGATTTTACATATATTTTCATAAACATAGTCTTGCAAACCTCCTCCTTTCTGTTGGAGTCACCTACCCTCATACATCTCTTAGATGTTATACCTTGAGTTACTTAGCAGTCACACTGAAATCTTCAGCAAAAATGTAGAGTCCCATTTAAAGTGTGATATATGGACAGAGTATTTTATCTCAGTTTTCCTCTGACCACCACAGGAAGGAGAGAAACCACCCCTAACTTGCACCACATACTGTTTCTATGGATAAATCTGATTATGTTCCACATTGTGTGTTTTTGAATAAAATACTTGACTTAAGTAATCTACCTAAGTGTCAGTCTCTTCATCTGTATATTAGGAATTGTAATAAAAAGTAACTCAGAGCATTTTTGTGAGAATCAATTAGTTAAAAATGTGAGGTTCTCAGGACACTCACTAGCAACAGTAAGGTCTGAATACATAATTGATTTCATTTAATTATCATTATATCCTGGACTCAGGTGAGGATTCAGATTCTACATCTAAGCTGCTCATAGCACTTTAGAGAAATACCTGTATATTCCCCTTGAAGTTATGAAGTTAAATATTAATATTAAGTGTAGGCTCTATGCTTATTCCTATTATAATTTATCTTGCATGTTTTGTTTCCTTTTTCTTACATATCAACAATAATTTTGAATCCAGCTATTCAACATGGATAACATTTAATAATGATGCCAAGAGGCTAGAGTGGGTTGTCAGAGGAGTCAAGGCTAGTGAGTAAAGCAAAGGGATCATTAAGAAACCAGAAAAAGGGAATGGTTTGGGAGGGTATCTCATGAGATAAATAGAGAATAAATAATGATAAATACAGTATAGACATGCTGAGATATGAGATGTTTCCATAAAGTACTTGAATAAAAGAGATAGAAAGACAGAAGGATCTGACATTTAAAATTTGTAGGTGGAACAGTTCCAGCTGATAGAAATGTCTAAAGAATGGCCATGGAAAAGGGCAATCAAAATGGACCAAAAGTGGATATTAACACTAACCATTTGAAAATTATTGGGAAATGGCAGGAAAACAGTTACCTCCATGTAATGGAACATCCAAAACGAACTATTGATAAACACAACTTGGCTATATATCAAAGGCATTATGGTTAGTGAAAGAAGCTAATCTCAAAGAGTGACATATGATGTTATTTTTGTTGTATGACATTCTTGAAAAGAAAAGCTATAGCAATAGAAATAAATGAGTGGTCATCAGGGGTTAGGGACAGGGTGAGTGACTATAAAGGATTGTATGATGGAGTTATTTCTTTTTTTTATTTATTTCAGCATAATATGGGGGTACAGATGTTTAGGTTATGTGTGTTGCCCTTGCCCCCCTCCCCTCCTCAGTCCAGGTTTCAAATATGTCCATCCCATTGCGTGGTGCGCATTGCACTCTTTGTGTACACATATACCCGTCCCCTCCTCCCTCCTCCCCCCTCCCCCCTGCCCAATATCTAATAGATGTAATTCTTATAGATGCACTTATGTGTTGATCCGTTAATACCACTTTGATGGTGAGTACATGTGGTACTTATTTTTCCATTCTTGGGATACCTCGCTTAGTAGAATGTGTTCCAGCCCTTTCCAGGAGTATATAAGAGGTGCTATGTCACCATTGTTTCTTAAAGCTGAATAGTACTCCATGGTATAC
>CAUYSK010024437.1:0-19598 GCA_963575035.1 Avahi laniger
ACTCTCAAAAATTCTACCCATTTTGATTAATTTGGGTTATTAGTTTTGAGGTTTTTTCCCCCAGAGACAGGGTCTTACTCGGTCACCCAGGCTGAAGTGCAGTGGTGCGATCATAGCTCACTACAGCCTTGAACTCCTGGGTTCAAGTGATCCTCTCAAGTAGCTGGACTACAGGCGCATGCCACCACGTGCACAGCTAACCTTTTTTTTTACAAATGGGGTCTTGCTATGTTGCCCAGGATGGTCTCAAATTCCTGGCCTTGAGTGATCCTCCCACAGTGCTGAGATTACAGGCATAAGCCACCATACTTGGCCTGGGTTACTAAGTTTTTTAAAAAACCCATTTGCTTGATGTCATTAAGTTTTGTGAAACTCTACAGTGTAGAAAGATTCTGATACTAACTCTTTGATACAACTCTGCATTGTCCACAGTTCTAATACATTGTATTGACCACCAGTACTTCCATAATGGTGATTGTGCATTCAGACTTTTAAGCATTAAACATATAAAACTTCTTTTAAAAAATCCATTTGCAAGGTGCTACTGTCAACTCTATCATTCCTTCACATCTTTGTGTAAATTACATTCATTAGTTCAATCACAGAAACATAAGTTGGAGGTAATTTAGTTTTGTGATGAGAAAAGGGAAATTTAGGAAGATAAATATTAAATGTAAATGATAATTCAGATTTTAAACAAGAGGTGTTTGAAGATGCAGAGAATTGAAAATCACTGTTGCTGAAGTTTGAGTTAAGAAATTGCCCTAAAAAACTCAGGATCAGCTTTCCTCAAATTTTACAAATGCCACCATTGATTACTGTTCTTTCTCTGCTGGGAAAACCTTTAAAGATTAGAGAAAATAGGAGGATATACTTACTTGTAGCCTTCCCCATCCCTCTTTATCGTCAATAGGGAAGTTTCACAATATATGGGACTATTAGATATATATCCCAGGAATGCTGAAGGGGGTTTTCTCCCTAAAATCATAGAATTTAGGAGTAGAAGAGACATGAGAAATCATCTATTTCAACCTCCTCATTTAAAGGTAATGAAACCCAGGCAGGAACTGACTTGCCCAAGATCATACAGGTTTTAGTGGCCAGGCCAGGGCCAGAGCCCAAGTATGACTCCTCACCTAGTACTTCCTATTTGACTAAGATTTCCTGGTGAGACATCGGAAATCCAAGAGCTTTAGGAATCTCAGTAAAAAAATAAATCTCATTTCTCGTGGAATAGCTACACAGATGCAGACACCTGTTGTATTTCATGGTCAAAATGGCAGATTAAATAAGGTTCAATTGCGAAAGGCTCTAGGGAAGGGATAAGGCCATTTACATGGCTTTTGTTCAAAATACACCAAACTGGCACTCAGCAAGGTAAAACCAAAGCGACTACAAGCCACTTGGCTTTTAGAGTAGCTTTACTTTTGATGGAACAGATAGACAGTACATTGTATAAAAGACTTCAGTATGATTCATATTATTTCCACAATTATTTTAAGATGGTTGCTTACTGCTAAGGAAAAGTGCACTGGAAAAAAATTCACCAGAAAATGTGAATGCAGTTTTCCAGCTAAAAAATTTCAAATGACTCATTAAATGTTTTTATTTGGCCATATCTAATATTAATTCATACATTAACTTTCAGACAAATGAAGTCTGATTATGGCCTGGCAGCCTACATTATATAATAGCAGATCAACATTACATCAGAACTAAGGCAACAAACATTGAAAATCAGTAACTTAATTACTAAGGATGAAACCTCTTTCCTCTAAACCAACCACAACATATGGTAGGTAAGAAAATAAGATTTTACAATATCGGTAGGTTTCTCATCTTGAAGCATAATGCTATACTGATATGATTATGCTGGTGACATGCTGCTACACAGAGGAACAAGGAAAAACAATAGGTTCAAGGTTAATAATGTGGTTTATGACCTCCAACAAAGCTAATCAGAATTAACTAAATCTTGTATAAATACGATATTAAACTAGACTTGGTAAATTTAGCCACATACAAGGAGCATATTTAGAATACTTGAATCTTGGATCCTTTTGTGGTTGCCTACTTGTGATGATTGGGTTTTCACATTCATGTATGAGAGGTACCTTTCTCAAACTTTGTTACAAGGTCAGAACTTTATCCATGTCTGATGTGAAAATAATAATACTTAATCCCAAAGTGTACTCAAAACATAAAAGCTATGTCTTAACATCGATAGTCATCTCCTTTAGCTTAAACATAATGAACTTCAAGAAGTACTAGTCTGAATATACATGAATATCATATTACAATGATGCTGCTTCTTTCTAAATTTAATCCAGTTGGTACTTTTGCCATTTAAGACCACGTTGAGGTCTGAAGTCCAAGGAGAGATTAAATGATATACACAGCTTTTATGTGCTAAAAGGTCTTAAAACTATAAGTTTAAAGATTGAATAGGGTGGGGATATAAATTTTTAATTTTCCAAGAACCTTGTTTTTTTGTTTTTTTTGAGACAGAGTCTCACTGTGTTGCCCAGGCTAGAGTGCCGTGGCGTCATCTTAGCTCACAGCAACCTCAAACTCCTGGGCTCAAGCGATCCTTCTGCCTCAGCCTCCCGAGTAGCTGGGACTACAGGCATGCGCCACAATGCCCGGCTAATTTTTTCTATATATTTTTAGTTGTCCAATTAATTTCTTTCTAATTTTAGTAGAGACGGCGTCTCGCTCTTGCTCAGGCTGGTTTCGAATTCCTGAGCTCAAACAATCCGCCCGCCCCGGCCTCCCAGAGAGCTAGGATTACAGGTGTGAGCCACCGCGCCCGGCCCAAGAACCTTGTTTTTCTAAGCATCTTTATTTCTATGCATAGGCAGCCTTCCTTTATTTTCCACCAAAGAGAAATTATTGTTTAGTATTTTGAACCAAGAGGCCAGTTTAGCAATTTAAAGTAAAAAATTCATGTTTGATATCGTGAAATATCACTTCATCTTTAGACATGATATTAAATCCAAACACTGAAACAATATGATTAAAAATGACTGGGGGACGGAGGGGGGGCAAGGGCAACATACGTAACCTAAACATCTGTACCCCCATAACATGCTGGAAAAAAAAACAAAAGACTGAGAAAGATGAATAGAATTTTGAAACTTCCTTGGCTTCTCGTACTGCAGTAAGTTTGCTTCTTTAAAAGATGGTTTTAGTCACTGCTGAGCTGACCAAGAACATATGTAAACTGTCTTTATAGACTCACAACAGTGATCAATATTGCTCTTAAATCCCACAGGCCTCTGTACAAGGTTTTTATTTTATTTAGATCAAGTTTATCATGTGGTTCTAGGGGTTCTCAATAAAGAGAGGCTTATGAATATAATCTGGTTTATCAGTGACTGTTTTTTTGTTTTTGGGAGACAGGTTATTGCTCTGTTACCCAGGCTGGAGTATAGTGGCGTCATCACAGCTCACTGCAACCTCGAACTCCTAGGCTCAAGTGATCCTCCTGCCTTGGCCTCCCAAATAACACGCCACCATGCCTGGCTAATTTCTTTCTATTTTTAGTAGAGACGGGGTCTCACTCTAGCTCAGGCTGGTCTCAAACTCCTGGCCTCCAGTAATCCTTTTACCTCAGCCTCCCAGGGCACTAGGATTATAGGCCTGAGCGACTCCACCCAGCCTGCTTATCAGTCAGTGACTTTTCCTACACCACAACTAGTTTTGTTTTAATCAGACAGGAGTGGCTTGAGATCCACCTCGTACTAGATAGTACCAACCATGTATGTCATTAATGAAGGGGGACAATAGTTTTATACTTAACTCTAATGTGTTCACAGAACATTCAGAGTTGGTAACTGCACAATTTTCAACTTTGGAACATACGAGGAAGGGACATTAGACAGTGACCAGGAGTGGAATCATCTACCCAAAACCACTATCAAGCACCTTCAGTTCATTAACTACTAAAATGCAAACAAACAAAAAAAACACAATCTATTTTTAGACATGTCTATTATTGCTACCGAAAGAAGGAGAAAGTATGCAAAAGGAAATCTCTTCATGAGAAAAGGAGGTGAAATATCCTGTAGTTGGAGAAAATACACTTCTGAAATGTGAAGTAGATTAAAACTGCCCTTTTGCTGTGTTCTAAAATTGTAACTGCAGTGGTATGTGTCTTTCAATTTAAGGTGATTTGATGATGATTCCCAGGCTTTTTAAGAAGTTAACAAAATTATTTGATACATGACCTGTTTCATTTGGTACATTACCAGAACTTTTCTACTATGATCAGGGAGCCAGTAGAAAGGCATCATTTTTGATAAGCAGAAGACAACAGAATTCAGTTCTTCAATCCCTATGTCATCAACAAATTACATTTTATTTACTTTCAAAAGTCTATTACTTTAGAAACCCCACACAGACTCTTGCCTTCCTATGCCATCACTTTAACAAACAGCCACCAGTTTTTAAGATTAAAGGTGGTTAATCACAGTCATTGACTACTCACTTATATTTGTCATTCCAAGTAAGATGGACTGAGAGAGAAGAAAAAGTATCTTCTTTAATAACGTGGCAATCAAGTTATGGCTCTTCTGAAGAGCTATCAGATCCTCAGAGTAACTGAGGAGCAAAGAAAGCTTTATTTAAAAAAAAAAAAAAGTATAACAAAACCGAATCCCTCTAAGAATACCTTAAATGGGATGAGACATCCTATTTCTGATTGTTTTATACTAGGATATTGTTGATTTTCAATGGGCAATGATTTTGCTTCTCTGAAACAAGTACTAGTTACATATCATCTTGATTTGTACCAACTATACTTCTTATGAGATTAGTGGAGTTGAGAAATGCTGCAATATGAATAGATTAAATGTTCTACAGAAATGTAAAACACATCTTATCACATCAGATAGATATTGCTGACAGTTCAACTATCTAGTTCTTTAGCATTAATCAGCTTTCCTATTTTTGGAGACACAAAGCTGTTATCTGTGGCATGATAGAATGGTTACAGGACAATCTTTGAAATCAAAATATAATGGCTCATCTTTTCATTTTGAGCAGAGCCTGATACATTATATCAATAGTATACTGGTTTCCAACAAGAATAACTTGTGAGTTCCTTATTTAAGTTCAAGCCACTATTTTTCAATTAGAAGCTTATGTTAGTATAAACTCTTTTCTTCTTTTATGATATAAATTAACAGAAGTTTTTTTCTCTAAAAACATTTCTGTCCAATTAATACAAGGTAAACTGTCACACCTGTAGGATTCTCAGAGGATTCTGTAGAATTTGAATCAGTGCCAGTTTTGTCTTTCAAGGTCTGTTTAGGAAGAGTCTCGTCTCTACTTTCTTGTGCTTGGCTTTCTTCTTCCTCCTCCTCACCATCTGGGAACTCCCACTGAGACTCGCCCGATTGTTCGTTTACATAGAAATATCGTCTATGATCCCTAAATCACAAGAAAGAAAACACATGTTTTAAAACCCATTCTCCTACAAAGACACTTCCATTTGGTCCTGTCCCAGGACAGCAGTCTGCTCTCACAGGGACGAACCTCTTCTTACGGACTGCTATTCACAAAGGCAACAAAGAGCTTTGACAATTGAGGATGGAGAACCAAGCATAATTCAAAGCTATTTGCACTGCCAGCAGCTCTGTGAATACAGCCCTGAGCCCTCTCACTCCAACACGACTTAGAAAACAACTTTCTCTCTTTTTGTTTTTTTTGCCAATGCATAACAGGGTTTCAAGTTTCATTAATGAAGGGACTCAATCGCCTAGAACACTAATTTCCCTTCCAAAGAAGAGAACAACGAAGTTTGTGAAAGGTGACTCTTCCCCTCTTGGACCGTGGAATTCACATTTCATATTCTTGGTATCATACACAGTGAAAGCTAAAGAGAGGGAGAGGATCTGGGAGCTGAAAAATAAAAGAGCAAAGATTTCAAATAACGAAAAAAAAAAACCAAGAAAAGCCAAATATATAAAGAAATGTTTTCATCTGACCTGCTGGCAGAGGATAGTAATCTTGTTCTTCATTCACATCTTCAGCCACGAAGTTTTCCTTAACTTCACCGAGGTTAATCAGGAGTAGTTGCTTCCAGAGGTCCTGTAAAGCGCACAGAGCTCTCGCATGCGCTTAACCCCCAAGCCCGCCCTACTCCGTGCAACACTCTGGAGAGTAAAAACCAGCTTTGTCCAATCTTGGGAAAAAATCCGTTACATGGAACACCGTAAACATTGCTTTTTGTTTCTCCAATGTGTGGCTGGCACAGACTTTTTGCTTGCGGGGCTTTGCCTGCCCAGCAGTGCTAACTGTAGCTGCTCTCAGTCTCCAGACAGGCTGTCACGTCGTCAGGTGGTGGTGATCACAAATCATGTCTGAGATGTCAAAGGTGAAAGGTGAAAAGGGGAGAAGAGTGCGTACCTGTCCCAGTGGCAGGACCAGCCTTTAGGAGTGGCGTTTATTTCATACTGTTTTAGTTGTTCTGCTGCATCCTGAAGTTTTCGTTTAAGGTAGTTTCCATTAAGAGCCCCTTCCCGCCAGTCTGCAATTCGAGTCTATAATGAACAGACAGAGAAATAAGTTAGACGTTATTATATCAGGACAGAGGTAAAAGGAACGTAAGTCTTCTGCTCTGAAACTATATCACTGTACTCTGACAGGGGAGTAGACCAAAGAAAAATACACTCCACCTCAATTTCATGAAACAACCCTAAGTGCACTGAAGAGTTCTGTAAAATGACTGGGGTCCAGTATATTTTTACACTGCCAACTTTCCATTATTTGTGAAAATGAGCTGCAGTAGTTTTTTGTCTTCCCCTTTGGATTTTATTTAAAATTTGGTTTTCCCAATAGTTTTACTTTCTACTTTTTTGGGAAAGATAGTTCACTTAGTTCAGTACTGTCAGTAATCAAAATTAAAGATTCAGTTTTTTTTTGTTTTTTTTTTGAGACAGGGTCTTGCTCTGTTGCCCGGGTAGAGTGCAGGGAAATCATCATAGCTCACTGCAACTAAAACTCAGGGGCTCAAGTGATCCTCTAGCCTCAGCCTCCTAGGGTGCTAGGATTACAGGCATGAGCCACCCAGCCCAGTCCTAAAGGTTCAGTTCTTATGGAAATCAGTCAACTTCCTGCAGGAGCTCTTTATCTAATAATTCTACCCTGCCATTTTATGAAGTATGCAAGTTACAAATAGGACTCAGAACTTTTCTTTTTATACACATATATGTCTATCGAAGGTGGTATCATCATTATACACAAACTTTCAGTATTTATCTTCAGAATTATATTTTGCTTTGGCTACTATGAAGTTTTATTTTCTTGATTGATGGTTAAAATACTCATCAAGGTTAGAAATAATTTAGGTTTAACATGTAAGCAAGACAGATTCTTTTTTTTTTTTTTTGAGACAGGATCTCACTCTGTCACCCATGAAGTGCAGTGGTACATCATCATAGTTCACCACAGCCTCGAACTCCTGGCCTCAAGTGATCCTTCCACCTTGGCCCCCTCAAAGTGCTAGGAATACAGTTGTGAGTGACTGTGCCCGGCATTTCATTCAAACACTGACTGTTCCCATCAAAAAATGGCTAAGTTACCTCAGTCTGTAAGAGCAGCACGTGAAAATTGGAGATGGACTGTCTATTAATGCCTAGAAATTCAAATTTACTCGTCAGGGTATTTGCCAGTTCGCCAATCTGAAACTATAATGTAGGAAAGAAAAAAGGGAAAAATAAAAATAGAATCAGCAATATTTTCTGTGCTACATAAATTTTTCATTTATTATTACAGATACTAGAATGAGTCTGCCTATAAACAGCCTTCCTCAAACAGCTATATCTAGTTAGATAGATGATAAAATTCTAAGTTATATGAAATAATTCACATAACAAAGTGATAAGTAATGACAGAAGGTCTACAGGAATCAAATGCATACCCATACTCAACCCATCATAATGCATTCTAATACAACATGGAATTCGACAGTTGAAAATAGATCCTAACCTTAAAACGTTGAACTTAGAAAGAGAGTATTATGATTGCCAGGGCCAGGGGCAAGGGAGAAGTGGGAAGATGTTGATCACAGAGCACAAATTTTCAATTATAAAATGAGTAGTACATGGTGACTACAGACAACAATACTGTCTTGTACATTTGGAATTTGTTAAGTGAGTAGATCTTAAACGTTCTCAAGACATACACACACAAAAGACAACTATGCAAGCTAAGGCGATGAATAGGATAATAAGCTGGTTTATGGTAATTATACCACAATGTATACACAACAAATTATCATGTACACAGTAAACACATTCAATTTTTGTCAATTATACCTCAATAAACCTGGAAAAAATACATTCTGAATTATATTAACTCCCAATATTGCCAAATTGTCACCTACCACTATTATTTTATACTAGCCACTTGCTGAAGCCTGAAACAAAATTAATTCTCCCAATCCCTTCCTACATGGTTGCTCACTAACTAATGAAAAGTTCTGTCTCTTTCAAGTCAAAAGAATACGCTATGTGGTTTTTTCAGACTATCCTTAAATAGCCAATACTTACTTGGTCCAATTCTCCTCATGAGATTAGATTAAAAATGCAATTAGAACTAAGTTTGTCTTTGTATGAAAACAAGTATTTCATGGAGGAATTTTATCTGTAACTTCTAGTCTCTTCAGTACTCTCAAACTGGAGAAGTCTATATTGATAAGCTATTGCTTTCAAATCAAGGCTTAACTTAAAAGTAATTAGCATTTATAATTTATTTTTCTTTTGTCAGCATCCAGCCAGTCTTATAATTCCTTACTTCAGCCTTAAATATGATCTTTTCATCTAACCAAGTAAATGATTTAGCTCTGGAGATAGTACAGATTACTTCCACTACTTGGTAAGAGAAAGAAGTTTAATGACTGGCCTTTTTTGTCAGGCTGTATTAAGTAATATACTTACTTTCAAATCCTGTTCTTCTTCTACTTTTGGTGCTATCTGTACTTTTATTTTTTCTGGAGATTCTTCCACTTCCATCTCTCTGTCTGAATTCTCATCTGCTTTTTCTGAATTTTCAGCACCAACTGCTGTAAAAGAAAACATGTGAAATTAAATCAAAAAGACCAATACAAATAGAGCCCCACATATATTTTCTTCCTCTTGTAGCAGATATCTGAAAAGGGTTATCAGAGCTCTCTTCTTTGCTTTTCCTTACTCATTAAAGCCCTTACATCTTGCCAATCTGCTGTCTTTATAAAGCCAAAAACTTTATCCTTTATAATCACCTTTTGTAAAATGTATCTATAAATAAAATTTACTTTGCTCTCCTAGATTATCCTGTATAGTTTCTCCTTTCCCCTTCTACTTAACATCTTTTCCAGAATACTGCTGCTTCAATTACTTACAAAAGGCAGATACTGAACCTATTATATATAGGATTTTTTACTAAGATGGGAGGCTTGGAGGGAAGGCTCTCAAAATCAGAGCAGCATTAATTTTAAACCACCTGATAACTTCCTTCCAGAACAGGTTAAGACCTACAGACAATCTATACTGGATCCACCTATTATGGCTGGTGTTCATGTCTGTTGGTAGCAGAACCCTCCAAAAGAGAATGGGTTTACCATCAACTTAAACGAAGCCCCTTCGTAATCTTTATTTCTTAACACCTGCATACCCAAAGTAATGCATACATACAATCTATTTTTTTTTCTTCTCATTTTCTGAGACAGAGTCTGTTACCCGGGCTAGAGTGCCATGGTGTCAGCCTAGCTCACAGCAATCTCAAACTCCTGGGCTCAAGCAATCCTTCTGCCTCAGTCTCCCAAGTACCTGGGACTACAGGCACATACCATGATGCCCGGCTAATTTTTTCTATATATTTTTAGTTGTCCAGCTAATTTCTTTCTATTTTTAGCACAGATGGGGTCTCACTCTTGCTCAGGCTGGTTTCGAACTCCTGAGCTCAAGCAATCCTCCCACCTCGGCCTTTCAGAGTGCTACGATCACAGGCGTGAGCCACCGCACCTGGCCTAGAAATCTTTTATCTGGTGTCAAGTACAATAATTTAACAATTTTAAGCACCACTAGAGCGCTAAGACTGGAATGTTTTGGAGAGCAAATACGCAGGCTCTATCTAATTTGAATGCACAGACTTCTTGACCTAGCAATATTTCACTAGGAATCTACACTGCAGTGATACCAAAATGTGCATAAAATACAAGCACCAGGATCAGCTGGTCTGAAGGCAGTGAGTTACAGATCAAACTTCCTGGTCTACTCTTCCTCCCTGTCCTCCCCCTTCTCACTACTATACTTGACTAGTCTTCAAAAAATAAATTAAGGCCAGGCACGGTGGCTCACGCCTGTAATCCTAGCTCTCTGGGAGGCCGAGGCGGGCGGATTGTTTGAGCTCAGGAGTTCGAGATCAGCCTGAGCAAGAGCGAGATCCCGTCTCTACTAAAAATAGAAAGAAATTAATTGGACAACTAAAAATATACAGAAAAAAACTAGCCGAGCATGGTGGCGCATGCCTGTAGTCCCAGCTACTCGGGAGGCTGAGGCAGGAGGATCGCTTGAGCCCAAGAGTTTGAGGTTGCTGTGAGCCAAGATGATGCCACGGCACTCTAGCCCAGGCAACACAGTGAGATTCTGCCTCAAAAATAAATAAATAAATAAATAAATTAAAAAAAGGGGGGGGGATACAAATACCATGATATTTACGAGAGCATTATTCACTGTGAAACGTGTATAATACAGTTTAAAGAATAAAACAAACAAATAACACAGCTTACTGGAGTATTAAAATATTAACACTCCAAATACCTCCGAAGCTCCTTATGCCTCTTGTCAACACACCCACATCAGACATACCTCTGCCCCTATGGTGCCAGTCACTACATTCCTTTAGCTTCCTAATGGACAGAGCTTTAAGTACACTATTTTTATCCATTTTCCAAGTTATATAACTAGAATATTAATATACACATTGCTTTGTGGTTTTTGTTCAACGTTTCTGCTTCTAAGATGAATTTATGTTGATGAATATAACTATGGTTTATTTGTTTTGTCACTGTTGCTTAGTATTCCACTGTAAGAATACGCTACAATCTACTCATTTTTTTTTTCTTGAGACAGAGTCTTGCTCTGTTGCCCAGGCTAGAGTGTCGTGGCATCAGGCTAGCTCACAGCAACCTCAAACTCCTGGGCTTAAGCAATCCTTTTGCCTCAGCCTCCCGAGTAGCTGGGACTACAGGCATGTGCCACCATGCTCGGCTATTTTTTTCTATATATTTTTAATTGTCCAGCTAATTTCTTTCTATTTTTAGTAGAAATGGGTCTCACTCTTGCTCAGGCTGGTCTTGAACTCCTGACCTTGAGTGATCCTGCTGCTTCGGATTACAGACGTGAGCCACCACACCAGGCCTATTCATTCATTTTTGAATGGACATTTGTGTGGCCTATATGGTTTTTTTGATTATACAACTGCAGCATTTTTTTTTTCTTCTTCTTTAGAGACAGGGTCTCGCTCTATTGCTCAGGCTGGAGTGTAATGGTGTCATCATAGCTCCTGTAGCCTTGAACTCCTGGGCTCAAGGATCCTCCTGCCTTAGCCTCCTGAGTAGCTGGGATTATAGTTGCTTACCACCATGCCTGGTCAATTTTTTTTTTATGTGTTGTAGAGACAGGGTCTTGCTTTGTTTCCCAAGCTGGTCTTGCACTCCTGATCTCAAGTGATTCTTCCACCCTGGCCTTCCTCCCAAAGTGTGAGATTACAGTCATGGACCACCACACCTCCAACATTATTTTTTAAAGAGTGAAACAGGTCTGGCGCGGTGGCTCAGGCCTGTAATCCTAGCACTCTGGGAGGCCGAGGCAGTTGGATTGTTTGAGCTCAGGAGTTCGAGACCAGCCTGAGCAAGAGTGAGACTCCGTCTCTACTAAAAAAATAGAAAGAAACGAGCTGGACAATATATATGGAAAAAATTAGCCGGGCATGGTGGCGCATGCCTGTAGTCCCAGCTATTGAGGAGGCTGAGGCAGTAGAATTGCTTGAGCCCAGGAGTTTGAGGTTGCTGTGAGCAAGGCTGAGGCCACGGCAGTCTAGCCCAGGCAACAGAGTGAGACTCTGCCTCAAAAAACAAACAAAAAAAAGTGAAACAGACACAATTTAAATGTCCATCAAGAGGAGAAGAGTTTCTTTGTAAAGACAAAGGAAATGGTCTGGCAAGATATATGTACATTAACGGATAGAGAAAATAGACTGCAGGGGTAGAGAATGAGAATAAGGAAAAGATGAAGAGACACACAGAATTTTCCTTATATTCTTTTTATATTGCTGATTGAAAAGAAAAAATTCAAACAAGGATGTTTGCCTTTTGTTGATTTTAGAGATAGGGGCTCGCTAGGTTGCCCAGGCTACCTGGCTCAAGGAATCCTCTTACCTCAGCCTCCCGTGCCACCGTGCCCAGCTATTTGTTTTTTAACCATGCCCTATATAAGTATGTTGTGCTAGGTATACTCAACGAAGGTTTGGTGTTCAACTTTTACTGCTAACTGTCAACCATAGAATTAGGGCCAAATGGAGATTAAAATATTAGCTTTATCCAGGGCTCTCGAACAAGACTGAAAAATCCAGCAGTCCTCTTCTACCTTACCCTGAATGAAGATAAGTTGGGTCCTGATGACAGGATCAAACTATCTTCCCTCCCACATGGAGGCTGAGCAACTTTTATACAAGGAGAGCAGAAATGAGGTTGGGCTCCCCAGAATTAGTCCTTGCCTGCCCTGCTTACCACCTGGAAATAGTGAGCAAAGGAGAGCCCACAGGCTTTAGATAGATCAAAGCAATTTCTGTGGCAAGCAATTAAAAAAGGAGGCCAGTGTCAATCTTGTTTTCTGCTCTTGAGGGAGAAGTAATCCCCACTCAGTAATGAATACACCACCCCATGGATGTCAACCTCTCAGACTTTATTTCTCTACTAGAGATGAAAGAGAAAAAGGTAGAGGAGTAGAAGGAAGCTTCCTTCCTAGCACTTCCCTCAAAAGGAGCAAAGCATGATCTCCCTCTTTTTGCTGAAGAGGAAATCTAAAAAAAAGGAAAGAAAATTTCCTTCCCCTCCATATCTTTCAACTCTAAAGTTTTAACATGAAGCGCGAATTACCAGTTTCTCCATTTTCTGGAGTATCTCGTCCAGTTTTGCTAGAACTTCGGCTGGTAGATTCTGGACTGGTAGCTCGAACAAACATCTTCCATTTTCCTCTTTTAGACATAAGTCTACGCATTCCATCTTGAGATGCTGGCTGGCTGTTATCAGAACGTGGACTAGACCCTGACACACTGCCATCTCCTTCCTCCAAGGCTCGCAACTCTGCCTACAATGAACATGACAATCGAGTTAGAGTGTCATTAACTGCTTATTTAAGCATTTGAGACTGGCAAAAATAACAGCCATGACTATGTTCTTAGGATTTAAAATCTTTGAGAACAGGAAGCATTTCATTTTTTCTTTAGCATATTATGGGGGTACAGATGTTTAGGTTACGTATGCTGCCCTTACCCGCTTCCCCCCCCCAAGTCAGAGCTTCAAACATATCCATCCCCCAGATGGTGCGCACTGCACTCATTGCATATGCATGTACCATACCCTCCTCCCCCTGCCACCCACCCAACACCCAATAAATGTTATTTTTGTATGTGCACTCAGGTGTTGATCAGTGAATCCAATCTGCAGGAAGCATTTCTTAATACATTTCTGCCGTCAGAACTGAGCATTATTATGCTTCATATTCTATTGCTACTCAATATCTGCCTATTCATAATTACAGTAACAAATATTGATTTGGAGGGGATAGGTCCTAGAGATCCACAAATACATAAATTTTCCATTGTTTACCCAATAGAAAAAGCTTAATTTAACTAGTCCCCCATAGCTTCATATTATCCAAATGGGGGAAAGCTTCAAGAAGATATTATTGTTATAACACCTGTGAAGATTTTGCTTCATTCAAGGATCTATTAAGGCAACAGCAGATTAAACTGTTCTAAGGGGGGGGGGGGAAGGGCAGGAAATAGGTAAATACCAATATCCCAATGAGGAAAGTTTCCTGTGGACCATCTTTTTTGTAAAAGGATAGCATATGAAATTATAGGTTTCTCTTAATTCTTCTTATCATACAATGCCCATTTAACCATCCGAACAATGCCATGGCTCATCTCTGGAAGTCAACTTGCACTTTAATTATAGGATTAAAAACTGAATTATCACAATGTTCATTTGTTAAGAAGTTAAATCACAGTTTCAATATTCACTGTACCATCTTTTTTTTTTTTTTTGGAGACAGTCTTGCTCTGTGGCCCAGGCTAGAGTGCTATGGCATCAGCCTAGCTCACAGCAACCTCAAACTGAGTAGTGGAGAGTACAGATGCACGCCACCATTCCCAGCTAATTTTTTTTCTATTTTTAGTAGAGATAGGGTCATGCTCTTGCTCAGGCTGGTCTCAAATTCCTCAGCTCAAGCAATCCACCCGCTTTGGCCTCCCAGAATGCCAGGATTACAGGAGTGAGCCACCATGCCCGGCCCGTACCTATCCTTAAATCAGAATAATGTCAAGTCTTTACTGGTTGTCACCTACCAAAAGTATCATCAGTGACAAAAATACTACAACTATACAATTCAAGTTTTTACTGCATAAGCTTAAACATATCTAAATGAAAGAATAACAAAATCTCAATAATGGGTATAAATCAAGCACAATGATCCCTGTGTACAGTACTAAGGGGGAAAACATACTTCAACTAAACGTTTAAAATCTTACTTTTTTCCTTTCCAAAACTAGTTCCAGCTCAAGGGTATCTTGTTCCTCTTCCTCCTCACTTTCTCCAGATTGGACAACACTGCAAAGATCCTCCTGAGAAGGGTCTTCTATGTTGTCCAACATAACTTCCTGTGGCTTTACTATCGTTGCTGCTTCTTCTACTGTTGTACTTGTTTCTTTCACTTCTGAAACTGGCTCTTCTTTACAAATTACTTTTCTTCTCCATCTCTCTTCTTCCTCTTTTATTCCCTCAGGCAACAAAGGAGCAAGCAGTGATGCTGCCACCCCTTTCTTCTCCTCCTCATTATTTGAGAGAGCCTGAATTCCTTCATTTACTTCCTATAAAGGATAAAATAATTTAATCTCGCTTAATTCTTCAAGAAATCTTACCTGCATACACATTTGAGTGTTCATATTAACTGTTTTCAGTCATTGGGTATTTTTTAAAACCATCTCCCAAAAGATTGGCATATATTTGTACCATTACATGTACATAATAGAACACTGTTACTTTAGAAAGGCAGTGATTGAACTAGAGCCTAGCTCTGGGTGAGTCTTAAATATATCCTCCCCGTTATTCTCAGGATGTCAAAAGACAGAGTAATAATAATCAGAGGCAGCTTTAAATAAGATCGGTAATTTATTAGCTCAACACATGACTAGATAAATCTTCACCTTCTGCTGTATGAGAAAATCTCACAGGTATGCTGTGAAGGTGACTTAGAGGAAAGTGAAATATTCGTAAAATGAAATATGTGATTACATTTAAAATATTTTCCCTATTGGGATAATACTTGTCCTACCTCCCTTTTAGAGCTGTAAAGATTAAATTATTTTAAAAGTACTTTTTGATACCAAAAAAGTCATCATTTAAAAACTGAAGATAAACTGTAATTCAACACACACTCCCCAAAGGATACAATTTGCTTTTCTTACTAATGTAGCCATAGAAATGTTCGTATTTTACTAGCACAGGCTGAGTATCCCTACTATTAAGATCCAGGATGCTCAAAGGAAATGCTTATTGGAACATTTCAGATTTCAGACTGTCAGACAGGGAATATTCAACCAGTAAGTATAACGTAAATATTTCAGAATACCAAAAAGTCTGAAAGCTGAAACACTTCTGGTCCCAAGCATTTCAGGTAAGGGATGCTTAATCTTTAGCAGTTTTTAATTTTAAAGTAGTTGTTCTTTGTATTCGAAAAAAATCTTATGTGGAATCCCAAAATAATAGAATGATTCTGTCTGAAGTGGAAATGGGGACCTGGAGCCCTGCCTGGCTGGCTGCTCCCAAGTCCTTCGCAATGACCCAAAGGAACCTCTATGGCACCCTAATGCTCTGAAAGACCACTGAACTGAATAACTGCTATAAATGCTGCATACTACAAGAAACAGAATAATTAAAACTAAGAAACAAAATTCATCATGTTTTGCATCTGTGTTTTAAGGCTTCTATACCTGTGCTCAGAGTACCATTCAAGTTTAAAAATAAACAAATGATGTAAATTGCAACACTGACCTTTTTAACTTCTCGCTTGGCTATGACTGGTCCACTTTTACTACTGGAAACAGAAATAGTTTTCTCCTTATTATATAAGTCTGTATTTACCACAAAACTAGTTTCAGCACCTGTTACAGAACTAAAAAAATATACATACTTAGTTAAAGAAATACAAGACAAATACTGTGAGCAAAAGGCAAGACTAGGATTTCCTTCTAGGTAATTTCTTTTTCAAGTTCATTCTTACCTGGTCTGGTAATGTAATCCCTGTACCTGGGTGGCAAGATATTGGGGTAACTCCCAAGTCACTTCATTTGTTTGTGTGTTCCAATAATAATAACAGCCTGTGTTCTCATCCCAGACTTCCTGCCAATCTCCCATCTCAATTCCAACTAGAAGAAAATAAAACAATTATTTTTTTGGATACAGGGCCTCACTCTGTCTCATGGGCTGGAATGCAGTGGTGTCATCGGAACTCCCTGCAACCTCAAACTCCTGGGCTCAAGTGATACTCTTGCCTCAGCTTCCCGAGTGGTTGGAACTACAGACATATGACAGTCACCACTTAATTTTCTTAATTTTATTTTTGTAGAGACGAGGTCTCTCTATATGGTCCAGGCTGGTCTTGAACTCATGGCCTCAAGCAATCCTCCCACCTTGGCCTCTCAAAGTGCTGGGATTACAGGTATGAGCCATCACACCCAGCCAAAACAAATTTTAAGAAGCACAAATTCCTCCAAAGTTCTGGCTTCCATCCTAACTCAGCTCTAAAGCAACAAAAGTCTAACACAGGGTTTCTCAAAACATTTTGGGCTGATCGGTGCCCTGCCTCCTGCATTGTGACAACCCAAAATATCTACAGATACCGTCAAATATCCCGTGGGTGCAACCCCTCACCCCTCGTTGAGAACCACTGGTCTAACACTAAGAATTATTTTCTTCATAAATTTTCACGGCCACCTTTGCACACATGGTTTAAAAAAAAAAGTTTGCTAGTCCAAAAATGTATTTGAAACCCCAAAATACTTTTGAAAATAATGGCTTTTATCATTCACCTGGCATAGTCTGCTACTAAAGGGTGAGCAATTATTTTTCAAAAGATAAAAATTAGATCCTATAAGTTTTCAAAGACCACTATCCTACACATCATCTTCCAAATACTACATCTGAAAGGGCAGAATCTTAAAGTCTGGAGCTAAAGCATCTGGACTTTCATCTTTATGAATGTCAACGCCTAGAATATCTTTAAGAATTATACTTTAGATTTCTTGAAAAATCAAAGGATCAAGTTTACCTCCTGCTAGTGAACACTGGGTATCATACTGCCACCCTGATGTCTGGGTTGAGTCTGTTCCATTTGAAGTAGTGGAAGAAAGGGCAGATGTTGCTGTTTCCTTTGGCTCTGGTCGAGGCGGAGTTGGAGGTGGAGCAGAAGCCCCTACAGGAGCTGAAGGCTGAGGAGCTGTTATGGCATCTATCTCCTTCAGAATGCAAAGAGTAACAAATGCATTAATTACACTGAAACCAGAAATTTGAGGAAACGGCAATCACTTAAAATTCTAAATGCTCATTCTCAACTTCTCAAATCAAAACCCTCTGGCCAGGAGACATGGCTCATGCCTGTAATCCTAGCACTCTAGGAGGCCAAGGTGGAAGGATCTCTTGAGCTCAGGAGTTTAAGATCAGCCCAAGCAGGAGCAAGACCCCATCTCCACTAAAAAACTGAAAATTTAGCCAGGCATGGCAGCCTATAGTCCCAGCTACTCGGGAGGCTGAGGCAGGAGGTTTGCTTGAGCCCACGAGTTCGAGGATCCCATGAATTAGGCTGACGCCACAGCACTCTAGCCTGAGCAACAGAGCACGACTCTTGTCTTTAAAAAAAAAAAAGAACAGGACGGGCGCGGTGGCTCACGTCTGTAATCCTAGCACTCCGGGAGGCTGAGGCGGGTGGATCATTTGAGCTCAGGAGTTCCAGACCAGCCTGAGCAAGAGCAAGACCCCGTCTCTACTAAAAAATACAGAAAGAAATTATCTGGACAACTAAAAATATATAGAAAAAAATAAATTAGCCGGGCATGGTGGCACATGCCTGTAGTCCCAGCTACTCAGGAGGCTGAGGCAGTAGGATCACTTGAGCCCGAGAGTTTGAGGTTGCTGTGAGCTAGGCTAACGCCACGGCACTCACTCTAGCCAGGGCAACAGAGTGAGACTGTCTCAAAAAAAAAAAAAAAAAAACAACCACAAATTTATCTTCCAATTACACAAGTTCCCCAAATCCCTCCGATTCTTCTTTCTTCTCTTTCTTGCAAGTTTTACAAAAAGAGGAGAGAGATAGAGGAAAGGAGGTAGGGGGAGAGTCGCTGAGATCAACAAGTATGTTGACCCACTTGAGAGCCATGTCCCAAAGTGGTTTCAATAACTGAAAATCCAAACAAAAGCATCACTGACCGCTAGGAAGTTGGCCAATGTACTGTCAATATCAGTTGACTGGTTTCCATTTGCCTCTTTGGATTGTGCAGGTTTTTCAGAAACGTCACTCTCATCATCATCACTGTCGGCATAAGCACCAAGCAAGCACAGACCGCCTGGAAACAAAAAGGAAAACAATGTTAGTAACAATACTGGTATGTCCTAGGAAGTTATCTAAAAGAAAGTATAATGTGGTTCTTTAGCCAAAGAGTTTACATATAGTGTACTTAAGATTAGAACACACTCTAGCCTGGCAACAGAGTCAGACTCTGTCTCAAAAAAAAAAAAAAAAAAAGATAAGAATATCAAAATTAATAATCACTGAACTACCACAGAGATGTAAATTACATTATGTACTTAAAGTTATTAAGATCAATCTGGCCAGGCACGGCATCTCACATCTGTAACCCTAGCTACTCAAAAGGCTGAGGCGGGAGGATGGCTTGAGCCCAGGAGTTACCAGCCTAGGCAACACAGTCCCTATCTCTGGAAAAATTAAATTAAAAACTAAAATAAAAAATAAAATGAGGCCAGAAGCGGTGGCTCACGCCTGTAATCCTAGCTCTCTGGGAAGCCGAGGCGGGCGGATTGTTTGAGCTCAGGAGTTCGAAATCAGCCTGAGCAAGAGCGAGATTCCGTCTCTACTAAAAATAGAAAGAAATTAATCGGACAACTAAAACTATATAGAAAAAATTAGCCGGGCATGGTGGCACATGCCTGTAGTCCCAGCTACTCGGGAGGCTGAGGCAGTAGGATCGCTTGAGCCCAGGAGTTTGAGGTTGCTGTGAGCTAGGCTGACGCCACTAGCCCAGGCAACAGAGCAAGA
>CAUYSK010024441.1:0-14086 GCA_963575035.1 Avahi laniger
ATGTGCACCACCCAAATGATGGACATATTTGAAACTCGGACTTAGGGAGGGAGGTGGGGGCAAGGGCAACATATGTAACAGAAACATCTGTACCCCCATAATATGCTGAAATAAATTTAAAAAATTAAAAAAAAAAATGTACCAGGTAATTGTTCTAAATACCCATCAGATTAAGATTAGAGACTTGATTAGAAAGAATCCCAGCCCCAGAATCTTTAGATTTAGATGTGCAGATCTAGTCCTTGGTTAATTCTCCAGACATAACTGCTGATACACCAAGAACCTTCCCACCTCTATCTCAGGGCCTTTAAATATGACATTGCCTCCCCTTGGAACATTCCTTTTGCCCATTCTACTTTTACCTAACACCTGCTAAATCTTGCAGTCTAGTTTATATATAATTTTCACCAAGTTTAATCTCCAGAAACTTGGTAAGGTGCTCTGTTACACATTGTCATTGCATGCTGTATATTTGTGTTGGGTTTATCATAACTGTAAGTAAAATTTTGAGTAATTAATTTTCTTAATATATGTCTGTTTTGCTAGATTATAAGTCCCACCACTTTAGACACTGTGTCCTGGTTATTGCTAAATCCTTAGTACCTAGGGTAGGGCCTGGCTCAGAGTTGAAATTCAATAACTATGCCTTGAATGAATGAATGACTTACTGAAACATTGGTATGCCATAGAAAGTTCTGGGAGATAAGACTAGAGAGGGGCTAAAATAAAATTTTTGAATGTTCTAAACACAAATCAGTGGAGTTTGGTCTTTTTCTGTGTTGTGAAGTACCCTTGCAAGTTCTCAGAGCAGAGTGTTCTCCCACACTCAAACAATTGGTGGGAGGTTACTTTTGGTAAACATTTTTGAATTGTGCACAGTCCCCAAATACCCAAGAGATATTGACAACCAGATGTTTATAAATCAGGAAAGTAGAGTGGAGGGAGACATTGACTTTTATGGAGTCATATTCTTTGCCTCAGGTAGCAAACCCATACCACAAGCAAAGAAAAGTAAAAGAAAAAAAGAACAAAAGGAAGAACTTTCCACAGAAAGTCTCTTTGAAAAAGATATCTTTTTCTGAAGTTAGCTCAGTCTAAAATTTCAGGACAATAGAAATTACTTAGCAGATGATTTTATAGAGCAGTGGCTCAGCTGTATGGAATGGACGGTACAATTGTACAATTGTATGGAATGGAAGGTCCGTCTCTGATCTTTCCAAGCAGAGAGTAATGCTACATCCTCAATGCCTGCACAGCTTAATCTCTGCTTTTTTGACCTTATCTGCTGGTGACTTTCAGTATGCTAATATCCTTGTTAATGAGATCCAAACAGTACTCATCATGCATGAATAACTAGGATCTAATTATTGCAAATACCCCATCCAGTGACTTTTGTGGCAGTACATGTTTGGTTCTGTAACCACAGATTAAAGCAGGGTAAAGTCCTGTATTTTCTATTTCCATCAAAAAGTCCAACTCCAAGTGTCATATTTTTTCATTGTCATGTTATGAATGACCTCACTTCTCAAGGCTCAAAGAAATAGACAGAGAAACATGGATAGCAAGGAAAAGTGAATTAGACCCATTACCCACAGCCAAACTTCAGCCACTTTTACATCTTCTTGGAAACTGTCTCTAGGCCTTAAAATGTTGCATAGAATAAAAAGAAGAAAGAGTAGTAACGATAAAATATAAAAAATAATGTGAGTTATTATTGAGTGCAGCAAAAGGTGCTTTAAACACTTTCTATAGATTTCTCATTTGATCCTCATAATTATTATATGAAGTAGGCACTAATTATTATCTACATTTTACAAGTGTAGAAACTACAGCTCAGAGAAATGATTAGACTTTGTTTGGAGCCAGGTCTGGACCTCTTTAGCTCATAACTTCATCGGTGGAAGAGGAAGCCAAAAAGATGAATTATGTGGCCCTTGATCCTCTTTAAGGAAAGAGACAGGGATAATTAAGAGAGCAGTTTTCTTTTGAGATCACTGAATATTATGAGTTAAACATAACAGATGTGGTGGGCACTGTCTGGTGGATGGGCATGCCTGTAGCTCTGACTCAGACAGTGCAAAGGCAATTTATGTAACCAAAGCATTTGTACCCCTGTAACACTCTGAAAGAAAAAAAAAGTGAAAAAAAAAAAAACCAACACTGAAAAGGAAAACCCAGCAAGAGTTACAAATCAAATATGAAGTAATACTGAACCTGAGACTAGATTTGGGCTATGGAGAACAGGAGCATTTGGATGAGTAAGAAAAAGAACAGACACAAGGTGCTCTGCTTCCCACAGAAGTACATTAAGTATCAGAGATAAGGAAGAGGATTATGTGATAAAATAAATGTGTCCAGCTAGGATGGAAGGAGCAGGTGTAGGGACGGGGGATGGATAGCATAATTGAGGGAGTTAGTTCATGGGACTCCTGAATGTGAGGCTAAGGAATTTGGATTATATACAGTAAGTAATGGGAGTTATCAATGCAATTTAAACAAGGAAGTAACTATTGAAAGAAATATGTTTGGAGGACTAATTGGCAGGGCAGTTTAAAGTGGGCTGAATGATGTAAATTAAGGAAACTAATGACATAGCTGTTATATCCATCTATGAACAAAAAGAAGAAAGAATGAAATAAGATGCCGGCAGAGTAAATGAAAACAAAGGGATAAGTAGAAGAAATGTTGTGAATTATTTACTTAGCTTAAAAATTTTACAAATATTATATAATTACTACCTTAAATTAAAAACACTAGAGATTTAGGTATGTTATGGCAGGAAATAGCATTTTGGATTATTAAGTAACTTTTTCAAGCAGTTACTTTCTTAAAAAAATTATTATTTAATTTTTGTAAGTTTCAGTGTGCTAAAAAAGTTTCTAGGCATTCTACAAGTCACACAATTCAACATTATTGCTGCTTGGATTGATTTAAAATTGACCAAACTTTTTATTTTTATGTTTTATATTCTTTATTTTCAATCAATAAACCTTTGAGAGAGAGAAATTTATCTGGGGGACTATGTCTTCTACAACACAGAGGCTTATTACGATGAAAAAAAGAATAAAAGGCCAAGTAATCATTTGAAAATAAAACAGTTGCATTTTCTGGTTAAATACTAATTTGTTGAGAATTATGCTGGTGTTATTTATCAGAATTGCTACAAATAGCAGTAGTACCATTTGTATTGTTTCTTGTACAAAATGCCATGGTTCAAATTCTGGTTTAAATGACAGCTTAGAGAAACATGTTCAATTTGTTCACTGTAAACAGAGGCCAAATTATAGGAAAGCTAAAAGGAAAATACGTTTAACTAGAACATATGCTGACCCTCGAGAGGATGAGAGGCTACCTAGTATCAGCAAATATGGTCAGGGTTGGCTTAGGAAGATTCAGTGGCTGAGTTACCTCAGACTTCACTTTTTCTGCTTATTCTTCAATCAGTGAAGGTACCCCTTACTATTGTGTATGTGGCCCTGGAAGTCTCTATGAACTTCCACAAGTCTTTATTTAAATGAGTTTTAATTTACAAGTGTTCACACACTCAATAAAAATTTTTGAAGCTCTTGTTATTTATAGAGACCTATTACATGTAGGCATTGGAGGGGATATAACAAGACTAGAAGAAACAATCCCTGACTATAGGAAACTCCAAGAAAGTAAATGTTTTAAAAATTCAATAAAGATTTTTCACTATATACAGAATTCAACTTGAAATGGATTAAAGATTGAAATGTAGGTCCTGAAACTATGAAAATGCTGGGAGGAAACATTGGGGAAATGGTATAGGACATTGGTCTGGGTAAAGATTTTCTAGGTAAGACCTCAAAAGCATATGCAACTAAAGCAAAAATTAACAAATGCGATTACATTAAGATAAAAAAGCTTCTGCATAGCAATGGAAACAATTAACAAGGTAAAGAGACAACCTACGGAATGGGAGAAAGTATTTGCAAACTATCCAAGTGACAAGGGACTAATATTCAGAATATATAAGGAATTTAAACAACTCAATAGCAAAGAAACAATTTAAAAATAGGCAAAAGACCTGAATAGACATTTCTCAAAAGAAGACATACAAATGGCCAACAGTATATAAAAAAAATATTCAACATTATTAATCATCAGAGAAATGCTTGTCACAACCACACTGAGCCATCATCTCATCCCACTTAAAATGGCTATTATAAAAACAAGACAGGAAATAATAGATGCTGGTGACGATGCAGAGAAAGGAGAAAACTCATACACTTTGTGGGAATGTAAGTTAACATAGCCATCATGGAAAACAGTATGGAGGTTCCTTAAAAAACTAAAAATAGTACTACCTTGTGATCCAGCAATTCCACTGCTGGCTATATCTCCAGTTAATAATGTGTCAATATTGGTTCATCAGTTGTAATAAATGCACCATCCTAATGCAAGATGTTAATAATTGGGGAAACTTGGGGTAGAGTGTGGTATAAAAGAACTCTCTGTACTTTCTGAGCAATTTTTCTGTAAACCTAAAACTGCTCTAAAACATAAAGTTTATTAATAAAGAAAAAAATGAAATTGAAATATCCCTAACTAGAGTGACCAGACCAAAAGAAAAAGAATATGTATGGAGACAAAAGTGACTCCATCTTGGTGGTTAATCTGCCATTCTGATTAATCTCAGTCCTATAAACACCTCCTGATTTCTACTTTATTTACTTTTCTTAGTGTAAGAGCATGTACTCACTATAAATCCTGCTTTTAGATTAAAGCAGCATTGATGTTATTGCACAAATTATAGGCTATGATGCACATAGCATTCTTACCTGTTCTGGAGGGTTGCCTTTAACTGTCTCTATAGTGCATGTATCCCCTTTTCCTCTGGTATATAAGCCCTAGGTCTGGGGAATAAATGGTGCAGAGATCTATCTGTCTTGCTGCCTTCCAAGTCTATGGTTCCCTCTGTTCCCCAATAAACCACCCTTTACCAACAAATTGGATTTGTCTGCCTCATTCTTTGGCTTCTTAGCTCCTTCTGTATTTGGGGGTTGTTTTGAATATATAGTCCTTTTATGGAACAATATGCATCACCAATAAAAATCAGTAGAAAAAAGGAGCTGCAGAGAATACAGCTATTAAAATAATAATGAGAATATTATAAATAACATTATACCAACACATTTAACAGTGAAGATGAAATATAAAAATTCCTCAAACATTACAAACTACCAAACTCACTCTTGAATAAATAGATATCCAGAAATAACCAATATCTAATAGAGAACTTTTGTAAAGGATACAAAATATAAAAAGATGTAAATTGTGATATCAAAAACATAAAATGTATGGGAGACAAGCAAAAGTGTACAGTTTTTGCATGTGATTGAAATTAAGCTATTATCAGCTTAAAATAAACTGATATAGCTATACTATATTTTCTGTAACCCCATGATAACCACAAAACAAAACCTATAATACATACACAAAGATGAAGAGAAAAAATAAAAACATATCGCTACAAAAAGTCATCAAATGACAAAGACAGCAAGAGAGGAAAAAAGAAATAAAGGAACTATAAAACAGTAAGAAATCAATGAACAAAATGTCCATAGTAAGTCCTTACCTATCAATAATTACTTTAAATGTAAATGCATTAAATTCTTCTATCAAACGACAGAGACTGGCTGAATGGATTTAAAAAAAATTAACTATGTGTTGCCTACAAGAGACTCCCTTTAGCTTTAAGGACACACATAGGCTGAAAGGGAACAAATGGAAAAAGATATTCCATGCAAATGGTAACCAAAAAAAGAGTAGGAGTGGCTACACTTACATCAGAAACTACAGACTTTAAGTCGAAAACTGTCACAAGAGACAATGGAGGTCATTATATAATGATAAAAGGGTAAATTAATCAAGCTTTAACAATAGTAAATATTTATGCATTCATCTTTGGAACACCTAAATATATAAAATAAATATTAATAGAACTGAAAGAAGATATAACCAGCAATAGAATAATAATAGGAGAATTTAATATTCCACACTCAACAATGGAGAGATCATCCAGGCAGAAAATTAATAAGGAAACAGCAGATTTGAACAACACTACAGAATAAATGGACATAACAGAGCATTCCTTCCAGTAACAACAGAATATACATTCTTCTCAAGCACACACAGAATGTTCTTCAGGATAGTCATATGTTAGGCCACAAAAAATGTCTTAACAAACTCAAGTAGATTGAAAGCAAGAAGAAAAAAATTTTGATGCATTTTAACCTTAGCATAGATGATTTTATTGAGCCCTTACAGGAACAGGATCTGAGGAGATTTAACTGGAGGCAAAGTGTAAAATATGGTAGATGAAAAATACAGAAAATGTCACAGTCATTTATCTGTAACCATTTCTTGTCTCAAATAAGGCAAATGCATATGGGCTTAAGATATCAAGGCCAAATGTCCAAGGCCTCAATGGAGCTGGGATATCCTCTTCACTCTATTTAAGAGCTTTCCTTGGGACTTCCTTTCAAAGTGTTAATAAAGTTTGTATTTTAAGTATTTTGTTTTAAATTTTAGGACATTATGGGGGTACAAACATTTTGGTTACATAAATTGCTTGAATGTTTTACATAGTCAAGCAAAGCCATGGTTACATTATGGCTTACTTATATTTTAATGTCTGCATAAGAATGTTCAAGATGACAGGGAGGATGGACTCGTGCGGAATTCAGAAGGAAAGTAGGATATAGATCTGCCTCAGTGCATTATGGCCTAAAACGTAAAGTAATTCATATTGTTGGCTACACTCTTAGTTGCAAATCTATTCCATGTTAACCAGACTCTTATTCTGTAGTTCTCATATAGTGAAACATCTTAAGAAGTCATTCCAAGAGCTAAACAATGCACTTTCAGTCCTGGAGGAAATCTCATAGAGTACTTGGCATTGGATCAACAATACATATTCAAAGTTAGTATTGTTAAGGCTACTCATTCCACCATAGATTAGCTTTAGGAATGTCAGCTTCTTCCTGAAATTATATGATTAACTTTATCCTTTTGTTTTTCTCAAAGCTTATGTGGAAGTTCTATACTTAGAAGCATATTTTAATCCTGTAAACAATAGCCGTGTGTAAAACACAAAAAATAACTGAGTCTTCTCCATAGAACAAAGAAATAGATCAATATGTCTAGGATATTTTGTTACCACATCAAGCACATTTTAAAGCAAATTCTCTCATGTCAGGCTGTCTAGTAGCTTTCATGAAAAAAAATTATTTTTAGCAGAATGAAGAATAACCTAGATCAAAAGAAGCTTTAATTTGTAGCATCATGCTTGGGAAACTGAGGTAGATCTGTGATCTCATTTTGCCAGAACTGAGTGTAACAGATAGACTTGAAGACAGTAATGTCATATAATGTCCAAAAGAAGAGTGCATCAGACCTTTTGCTCCCTCCTTTTTTTCTTTTTATGAATTATGTTTACATCTTTCTCATTATAAAAGAGTCATATAGTCATTGTAGAGAATTCAGAATATACAGAAAAAATATAGAGAAATAAAAATCAGCTATAACCCCTCAGGCAGGCACAACACTGCCCTTGGCATGGCCAATGCAATACCACAGTCCTCCTGCGCCCCCAAATCTAGCCACGTAATATGCCAACTCCCGTACTTTTCAGTCATGAAAATCGATAAGCTTCATCTTTTTTTCCCCAAGTTTGAGATAAGTGTTTGTCACATGAATCCAAGAGGCTTCTGGTTCATATGTCCATTGAGTGCACCCCTGAACTGTGGAGCTACTACAAGCAATAAAACAATTATATTTCTGTATTAAATTATTCCATCAACCTAGTACTTTTCTGAGAAACATAGAGAAAAACCGAAGAAAATAGATAATTCTTGCCTGTCCAGGACTAGTGGGATCTCATTTCTATTATTGCTGTCAATTTAATGACTTCTAAAGTTATAGGGTGTCAAGTGAGGAAGACTATTAGAAATCCTCTGATCCAATAATGTGAAATATGTGGCACTGGTACTACCCCCTCTATTGTCCAGGGTAGACTGCTGATTGATCAGGACACTCCATCCAGCTGAACCTAAATTTGTCCTTAGTGACATTGTCAGCAGAGCATCCCAGAAAGTCACAATAATCAATTGGAGTCAGTTCTCAAGACAAACCTATTTACTACCCTGCTGAGTCCATTCCACTCATTTTAAATATAGGAAAACACAGCACCAGGAGGTTAGGTGACTTGTTCATGATCACCCAGATAGTGACAGTAAGCTGTTTTTCTGTTTATCACTGACTTCTTCTAGGTAGCTAAAATCATCACATGTAAAACTTTCTCAGTGATTATCATAATTGCTTTGGTTTAGACAAATAATGTGACATATCTTGTATTTTCCATTTTAAAACAGTTCACATCTGTTACAAGTTGTATCAATTTTTGATGTGTAACAGATAATTAAAGAATCTCAGTGACATGTATACAATAAAAAATGATTATTTTCCTCATGGCTTTGGCCAGGTTAGGCAGCTCTGCTGATCTCCCCAGACTTAGCTGGTAAGTGTTCAGCTGCAGATTGGGTCTGCTCCATGTGTTTCATCCTTCTTAGACAGTGGGCTAACCTTGATATGTTCTTCTCACATTAGGGGATGTCTAACCACAGAATAAGTTCTCCACTTCCAGTTTACTTGGTGTCTGGTTTAATATCCCATTAGCCAAAGCAAGCCACATAGTCAAGACCTAAGGGAAGGAGTGGAGAAGTATACATCACTTCTATAGCAGGAGCTAAAAAGTTATAGAGCAAAGTATTTAAATATATGGAAGAGTGAAACGTTAGGGACAATAATGCAATCTACCATACAAATCAGGAAGGGACAATATAGGATGTCATGAAAACATATAAATGGGAGAATGGCTAATCTAGTTGGGGGTGAGTTTTTATGACTGAGGCCCTCTTTAAGGAAGCTATACCTGGTTACCAGATAAAGAGGTGAGAAGCTTCCTTGTCCAGGGAATAGCTTGCATAAGTGTTCTCTGGAGGAACAGAGCAAGGGCCAGAGTGTCAGGATCAATGAAGGTATTAATGTCATTCTAGTTGTTCTGTGAGCCTAAGAAAAGTGGAATGCCATTGATTGGTGTTAAGTAGAGAAGTGAAATAATGTAATTTGCTTTTGGAAAAGATTTCTGGCTACAATGCAGAGAACCGATTGGAGGAGACAAGAGTGAACTAGAGTAGATAGTAGGCAGATGCATTATTCTGGGAGAGACCCATATTTGATCCTATTCTCAAGTAGAGTGGTAGGAGTGGGGACTGAGAGAAATGAGCACAATGAAGAGATAGTTTGACAGTAAAATCGTCAAGACTCAGCTTCTTTTTACATCACCGCATCACCCCACCGCACCCCCACCCCTTGCTCTGCCACCCTGGCTTTCTCTCAATCCCTTGTACTTCCCAGGTACTTACTATACCTAGGACACTTACCTCTCCACTCTTTGCCTAGTTTAAATTTTACTCATCCTTCAGATCTATGTTCCAACATCACTTCTTCAGGAAAGAATGATCTAATATTCAAAAGAATATCATGGCTTTCATAGCATAGTATGCCTCCTTCACATGACATTTGACACAGTGGCAATTTCATATTTGTTTTCTGATTATTTGATTAGTGCCTATACCTCCTCACCAAGCCCTGAGCTCCACAGAGACAAACACTGTATTTGGCTTTATTTATCATGTTTCCAGATCTGATATCAGTGCCTGTGTATGCAGTAGTTACTTAGTACATGTGGTTTGGAAGAATTATAAATGAATGCTTCTGAATAGAATTTTTGGGTATATGTTGAATACATAAATGTTTAAGTTGATCAATTATTATGAGTGACAGTACTTTTGAAGTTAATTTAAGGTTAGTAACCATTAGGATGGAACAGAAATAGCTGAAAATTAAAATCAGGAATAATTTTCATGGAGAAAAATAAAATAACTAAGAATTTAAGCTAAAACTTGAATGTGCTTCTCTACAAAAGCCTTGATGCCTGCAGCAAGGACACATCTATGACCTGATGAATATGATCAATACTTTCTGAAGATTGAAGATTAAAAGTGAGCTACTGAGTTGCAATAAGAATCATATTAAAATTCATAGTGCTGCTAAATGACAAGAAGTCCATTGGAGCAGAACGCAGGTCAAATTTACATTTGCTCTGGGGCCTTCACCTTGGTGTCATGTTTTCTCCCCGTAGCCAGTGAACGGAGGCCATGAAAACTCTTGAAAAAGGGTCAGTCTTGAGCCTTGGGAGTGCAAGAAAGAGATTAGACAAAGCAACCTGAAGTAATCATGGAACAATCAATAAATTGTAAGATTCTGCCATCAACACAGGGAAATCATAGCAAACTAAGTTGTCCCAGAGGCCATTTAAATCTCCATAAACTTTGGTTTCATCTTAATCACTAACCCCTAGAGACTGGTGCATTTGTTTGTAAGGTTTATAGTTTTTTATTCCAGAAAATTCCAAAAGAAAACTCAAGATGGCAGGGAAGAAGAAACAGGACCTTGAGAAATAAACGTTATTTGTAATTTAGGATTTTTTGATGGCATTTTTGTGTGTGGCTTTGAGAAGCACAGATTAGAAAAATCTCTCATATGAGTGCTGGAAGCTCTGCCCACTTGCATGGATATTCAGTTATTATTAACATTGCTTGAACTTATAGACGGTAATGTTACTGGACTGTAACCCAAATATCTTTGGGTTACAATGAACTTTAAAAATATTTTCTTGGGTAGCACTGTTGCAGGAAAATTGCCTAGCCTGATGCATCCTGTAGCCTGCTATTTTTTTCTGCCTTGATGGCATTATTCTTAGGTTGACTTAGGGAGTTTGCTTTCTCTTTGTAGAGTGACCATGCAATTCCGAGTCCTGAGAACTTCTAACCAAGAGTTTAGACTCACTGCAAGTGAGATCTTATCTGGAGTTGTTGTTTTGTTTTTTTTTTTGATAAATATTCCAAGTACATACGTGTATTACTTTGGAATTTTATGTTTCATTTGAATTCAGGTTCTTCCAAATTACTTTTTTGATTGTTTGCAATAAAGTCTATATTTTAGCTTTGGAGACCAGAAACAATATGATTTTAAAAAAACACTGGATGTGATTTTCAAGATATATTGAATAAATATTAAGAAAATGAATATTCTGCCAATGATGAAAATATGCCAAATGTAAAATATGCCACTTCTAAGTTACTGTACCTAGAATAACAAATTGGAGGTGATTTAAGATATAAAATTGAAGGATTTTTGAGGTACAACCTTCTGTAGAATATCATTCTTTACGAATTGTGTTTAATCACCTGAATTTTTAGATCTAAGTCATGCTAAGTCTGTGAGACATAACAAAAAATGTAGTTTCGTGAGCCTGCTATGGTAACAGAGACCATAGCATTGTTTTCTGAACAAAAATTATGACTGCTAATAACAATTTACTCATGAAGCCTAGAAGTCAAATCTATCAGTATTTATTAAGTTATTGCTATGTGTTCCATGTGCTCTGCTTTTGGTCATGTCTATGAGGAAATAATTAAAGATAATAGATAATCAAGAGGTAGATTCTGTGCTACAACCAACAAGTGTGGGATGTCTGAAAAGATGAAGATGTCAGGGTTTGGAATTGCCTGAGGAGAAGGCAGAACTTGAGCCAACTGTGAAGGGTGTGTAAGCTCTGAAGAGCTAGCTGGGATGGAAGAAAGAAATGCATACAGGGAATAAAAGGAGGAACATGTCAGTAACGGCAAAATATAGGTATGAACAGGCATCTGTATAAGAGATGAAGGTGTAGGAAAAAGGAAGATGTATAGGCATTGAAGAAAGCAGTGACATGTGGCTTGAATGCTATAACCCACCACTGCCTTCTTTAATACCTGTACTTCTTACTTTCCGTTGTAACAGAGGCTTTGACTGGCAGAAAAAGGAGTATGACCCTATTCTGAGGAAGGGAATTCATGATGGACATGAAAAGTGTCTGAGTAGCCTTAACAGGGAAGCTATCCAAAGATAGCAGAAGAGAGAAACGGGAATTAATATGACCAAATGGGAAGTTACTGTAGTAAATCTAATGTAAAATAATGAAGGCCTAAACCAGGAATTGGTAAACTCATTCTATAAGGGTAAAGCAGTAAGTATTTAGGCACTTCAGGCCATGTAGTCTCTGTGGCAACTACTTGATTTCGCCGCTGTAGTGAGAAAGCAGCTATACCCAATACATAAGCAGATGAGCATGGCTGTGTTCCAGTAAAACTTTATTTATAGAAACGGGCAAAGAGCTGTGTTTGGCCTGCAGACCATAGTTGCTGACCCCTGGTCTAACACCATAGTGGTAACATGGGAATGAAAAGACAGAAACAATTTGAGACGTTGAAAGAAATATTATTAGATTCTAATACCTGCCTGCATGGAAGAGATAAGGACAGAAAGGAGCCAAAGATTTCAAATAATATATCAGGTGTTGAAATATCAACGTGGGATTCATCAATATGGAGATGAAAATTGAATTCATAAATGTTCCTTGTTGCAGGAGAAGAAAAGAAGACTAAGGAAGGCTCGGGGTAGGGTAGTGATTAGCCTCTGGGATGGTGGCAAAATTCTGTTTCTTGATCTGGATGATGCTTTACACTGGAATATATATTTTGTAAAAATTTATGAAGCCACACAATTATGCTTTTTGACTTTTGTTTATTTATGTTGTAGTTCATTCAACATTAAGGGGATTGAAGGAGGAAGTAAAACCAGTGAAAGAACAAAGAAGTCATAATTGGAGAAGTAAGAAAAGAGCTGGAAGAATGAAATATCACAAAACCCAAGAGGGGGTTAAAAAGCAGGGACTATTTGGCAGGGCCAAAGGGAGAAGTAAGGTAGAGTGAGGATGGAGAAGTGAGCCTCAGTTTAACTTTACCTCCTCAATTTTACCTCCTCAATTTAGGAGGTAAGATGTGACCTCCACACGGTAGCTTCAGTGGAGTGGTGCCATTGCAAATGAGGTTCCAGGTTTTTAAGCAGAGAGGAGGAGGGACGGAAGTGGAACTGTTTGTTAAAAACCTCAAGGACAATGGCTGTAAAGGAAAAGACAGGAGTAAGATGTACTGAAGGGAATAATAGAATAAAGTAAGGGTTTTACTTCTTGTTGTTTTTCCCAGGAAATATTGTATTTGTTTGAGAAAAAGGGGAAATAACCAGAGTAGAAGATTGAAGATATTAATAAGAGATGGAGAATATATGTGACAGAATAAGTTAGACAAAAGGATGTCTACCTCAAAAGAACAAATAATAATTTACATATATTACTACGGCAACTATATATCAAAGAATAAGTATAGATTGTATAATTCTTTTCTTTAGAACCCCAAATCATGAAAACAAAGTCATATGCATTTCTAAAAGTGGTCAGAAATAAAAGTTGAAAACACACACACACACACACACACACACACACACACACACAAATAATAAGAAAGAAAAATAAGATAAATGCAGGCAAGGAGCTACTCAGAAGAGGATCAAATCTACTCCATGGTGGTGGAGGCATCTGCTTGGCATTCATACAGCTATGACATTTTTCAATGAATATGGTTGATTGTCACTTCTAATTACAAATTTCTATAAACAATATCATTATAGTGGTTATGAAGAGAAATCCGACTTCTTTGAAAATCATTTTGGTAGAAATTTTCCCTTTTAGTGTACTTTATTTTATGGCAAATTGCTATAATGAAGTTGAAAAATGAATCTAGCATATCTAATTTACCAAACCAAAAATTTTAATATTAAGATCAAAACTCTAAGCTAAATTGATAAAAGTGTTTAATCAAATTAAGTATAACCTATCACCTTAAAAATTCAATGACATTTTATAATATAATCTTAAAGAGGATTATGTTACACACACACACACAGTGTCATCAAAATAAGATTCCTAATTTTAAGAACTGTTTGAATGTTCATTTAAGTGTTTTTATCACTTATAATTCACTTTGAAAATTGCCAGACTCCATCAAATTCAGTAAAAGGAAGGCTGTGAAGTAGTAAAAAAAAAAATCAAATCACTTTG